>JANHJO010001772.1:39677-52649 GCA_032468235.1 Pseudoxyrhopus heterurus | reverse complement strand
CCCAGAAGAGGGATATAGAAATGCTCCGTTCAAGAAAAACTACAAATGCAAGGATAAGTAAGAGGGCAGAACAAAATGGCCACAGCCGCATTAGGGGAAATCCAGACAAGGGACGTTAAGAGGAGGAGGAAGAGGAAAGGATGCTTGGCCATTAAGAGTGACCGTCACTACCCAGATGGAGTTGTATGTACAAGAGTTGGACGTTTCATGTTAAAATTCCTCTTTACACATTTGTAGAGTAACTATGAAGGGGTTAAAAGGAAACAAAGCAATCATTTTGAAAACTGTATTTAATTTCTGAAGTCCAATAGTCCGGCACGCAAAATCATGCATTTGAAAATTTTTCACTACAAATAAGCCAGATAATATTTTTCAAGGAGATGAAGCTTTTTGGCTCTTAAATCAATAAAAATGTTTACATAATTCTTGCTTCTACTGTACAGAATACTGTCTCTATTTGGACTTGTGCTGCTAGCACGCTGCATTTCACAAGAGTCCTGTTCATTTCCTAAACAGCTTGTGTTTCAGTACTTAAACATGTAATTCAAGAATTTTACACTAATTTTTACATTTAAATCGGTTGCATATATTAACATGTACTATAAGATTCTTTTTCCTAAAGAAGCCATTACATAATATGTGGATACTGTAAAAAGATCTGATTAGTTAAAAGTAACAAGCATTAACAGATACATACAAAACTCAACCTAGTGAGACTGAGTGCTGAGCTTGCAATGAACTATGAGTAATCAGCCTTTCCAGTTGCCGCCTTCACAGGGGAAACACAAGACAATTAAAGGGAAATCGTTACAGTGTAACTGTACACAGTTTCTTTCCAAGGGACATCTGGATGTAGCTTATGTTCCAAATGTAAGAGGTTCCTTTTTAATAACTAGAGGAGAAAGGTCTGCTACCATAAAAATGTAATGGGATGCAAGGATACTGATGAAGTTGTGTGGAGGAATGAATGGGTTTACAAGTTGTTCACGGTCAGGGGGCAATTTTGGCCGCTGAAAATGGTATCTTTATTTCCCCTAGGACAGGAGAAGGGCCATTTATGGTTGAAGGCCTAAGTGTGATATCGGTTTGTGAAGGACTGTGCTTAATCCCTCCAGCCCCACCTCAGCAGCTACAGCTCTCCGCAGAAGCCTTCGCTCGGTCGTTCTTGTCTAGCTTGATAGGTTCCGGAAATTCATTGTAAAGCTCCACTTCAGTTTCCTATCAGGAAAGAGGACAGAGGTCACCAACTACAGTTCAAAAGTACTTTGCTCAAGTTGATCAGCTCCTGTTTTGGGAATAGGAGGCATGCACACCTAGTATCATTTCCAAGGAACGCTTACGGACATTGCCTCCAAACTATCCCTAAAAAAGAAAGCCCAAGCATTTCCTGCCATGGACGACACTAAGTGAGTACTGGAGGCGGAAGGCAGCTCATACGGCTATTTTTTTTAAACAATCCAATCCTAATGACACCAAAGATCCCACAGAAGATTTTTTTTTTTTTTTGCAAACATGCTGGTTATTTGGAAAAGTAAACTGGAGGACTGCAAATATATAAAAGACACGTCTATAGCCAGTCATCGGCAAGTTTGATCTTATAAGGGGAATATGAATTGATTGCCAATAGAGGTCACTAGGCAGAGGGCTCACCTGTTTAAGTGCATTTCGTGCAATTGTCTGGAAAGCTTGTTCCACGTTAATGGCCTCCTTCGCACTGGTTTCAAAGTAAGGAATATTGTTTTTGCTGTAGCACCAGGCCTGTGCTCGTTTTGTGGTAACCTGGTAACAGGAAAATTATTTTAATTCAGTTAAGTTCATACATTCCTATTAACCAACAACCCCCTTTGTTTATTAACCAATAACAAAGAACTTCACATTATTTCCTAAGCTGTAGAGCTCATGAGTGCCAAGAAATATTTGTACACCCAAAGTTTCTTCCCAAAGCGATGTTATTCTATTTACATTCTCAAAAGCAGGTATTTTATTCATGTACTTTGATATCACATTTTGCAAAAAATCCAGTCTGAAAATCTGGTTGTTAATTTTCAATCCATCCTTGGGTGGGGGCAGGGGGCTTTGATGTAGCATCCCACTTACTTGTCTATTTTCTAAGTCAATCTTGTTTCCCAGCACAACAAAAGGAAAGTTCTCAGGATCTCGTGGACTGGCTTGAATGAGAAACTCGTCTCGCCAACTATCAAGAGTTTTAAATGTGTTGGGAGCCGTTACATCAAAAACCAGCACACAGCAGTCCGCTCCCCTGTAGAAGGCAACTCCCAAAGACTGAAACCGCTCTTGCCCTGCTGTATCCCATATCTGCAGAGAAGAGAAGGACACAGCAGCTTAATAGCAGATCATCTGTTCAAATCAAAGAGAATCTGATGCTTTCAAATGTGGGAACAGCTCTACTCCTCTTTTCATATAGACAGTGGCCCTGTGGTTCTTGCCTCTTGTCTTTGAAACATTTTCTGTGTACCTAAGAACTCTGGGGAATGAATCAGATTCACAGTCACATGAAGAGGCCCTCTATCAAAGAGGCTGCCAGCTTCCTTCTAGAAATGCAAGGGTGACAAAGGAAGTTGGCTTTAGATCTACTCCTCTTTCTTATTGATAGAACCAATGTAAGGTTTTAATCATATTAGCCCAATTTCTTTATGACCACAAATAAGGAATGCCACACCTTTTGAATACTTAGGTTCTGAGATCTCCCCCCTTGGGAATGAACAGCACTTGGGAAATTAGGTCTCTTTGTTACAAACTAGTTTCCCCCTTCCCTACCACTTTTTACTATGGAATTCACAGTGGAAGAATGTCTCCTGAGTTATCTTTGGAACCACTCTAGAATAGAATAGGCCCAAATGTGTGATCTAATGAGATCTATTAATATTTGAACTGGGAATCCTGAAGATTAGCCTGATATTATCCATTAGGTACAGCAACAGTAAGATCCCATAATTAAAGATGAGTAGAATTTGACTATCGATTCATTATCTTTATCATTATCAAATAACTGACAACACCAACTATGTAAGATCCGAAACCTTCATAAGATGGCCAGTTTATCAAATCAATTCTCATATTGCAAGGTAACTTTAATCTGTAGCATTTATTGCATGCAGCTTAGTTTGACTTTAGTCAGCTTGCCATAAAAATAAAACAAAATGATGACACTAAAAGCATCCATAGATACTCGTTAAAAACAAAGGCATTGAGTAAAAATTACTGCTATCATTAGAAAGACTTTGCTACCTGAATGTCCTCCAACCAGGACTGTCTTTACTATTTTGTTTTCTAAAAGACACAAGGATACATCCGACCTCAGGGATAGGCTGAAACAGGAGGTGGTCACCAGTGAGAAGGTCATTCCCTGGGTGCTGACCCCTCTGATCTCTCTCAGGTGTGTATACTGGGAAAATCTTGTCTCTCTCAGACCCTTTGGATGGAGAGGGGATGTCCCACAGCAATAAGCAAAAAGCATATTTTTGTCCTAATTTCAAATTTATGAAGTTTGAGTTTCTGAAGACCCCACTATTCTTGTCAGATTTTTAAATCATAGCTGAGCTTGCACACCCCTGCAAAATCTGAAAAAAATGTAAGAAATTTCCCATATAACGTTTTACTGTATGTTAATGTAAGCAGAGTTGGCATACATTAATGCAAAACAGAAATGGGGTCTTGTATAAGAAAACACTAAAACTCTTACCTGCATTGTGACTAATCTGTCATCCACCATCACCTCCTTAGTGAGGAAGTCTGCTCCTATTGTGGCTTTGTATTGATTACTGAATTTCTTATTGACATACTGATTCATAAGAGATGTCTTTCCCACCCTATGCAAACAGAAGACAATTCAAGCCATGGAAACAATATCACAAGCTCAATAATATATTCAATCCAAGTTTATAATCTTGGGCAGATAAAATGCTTAGTTTGCTTACATCTCCTTTTGTTTTTTAGATATATAGCTAGTCCTTGACTTATGACTGGCTGCTTAGCAACCATTCAAAGTTACAACCTACCTAAAAAAGGGGACTTGTGACCCAGATCCAAAGTTCCAACAGTCGCCCCCCCCCCTTCCCTGGTCATATGAATGCACTTTGGGCACTTGGCATTAGGGCTGCACTTATGGCCATTTGCAGCATCCCACAACCACACGGCCACATTTTATGATGGCTTTGCTGAAAACTGGCACGTATTTCCCGTTTTCAGTAAAACAGTGCCATAGTGAACAATGGGTTTGCTTAACTCATGCTGCAAAAATGTCATTAAAATGGAACACCTCATTACTGTCATAACTCGACTACTGTACTGTATCTTAATGTCTACAATTGATACAACCAGTTCGCTTATATTTATGTTTTGAGTTCAACTCAGCTTGACAGTAAGCCTGCAACCAATTCACTTAGAAATTACATATTGAACTAGGGTCAGGAATACATTATCCTGCAACTGCAGAAGTTAAGTGTTCATTATGACAGTATGTTGCTATTTACCATTTCTAGAATACAGTATAAATAACTGGTCATACCATGTTAAATATAAACTTTAATCACTCAGTGATTCAAAATTGATTTTATGAATCAAGCTTAGTCTATGGTCTTTCAGATGTGTTGTAATAATACTGTCACCCACATTGGTCAAAGGGAATTATAATATTTAGAGGAACAGAATTATGAATTCTATTACTTGAATTCTGTAGCTATATCTGTTGATTGCAAGATTTAACATTAAGAGAAGGAATGAAAGGATTCCTTCAGTTACAGCTTTCCTGTAACTGAAACATACGGTAGCACTTTGCCACATACAGGTAGTCCCTAACTTACAACCAACTATTTAACGACTTTGCAAAGTTATGGTGAACATGGAAAGAGTGTTTTACAGTCTGTAAAGCACTTCTGGTTGTCATAAAGGGTCACCCTATGTCATCCCCTTGTGATTGCCATCCCGTTGTGAATATGTGACCACATTTTGGATGCTTGGCAACCAGCTCGCATTTATGGCAGGTTGCCAAGTGAACCACAACTATATGGTTGCCATATATAATGCTATTGCTATATGCCATCTTCTCTGCTGGCTTCCTCAGAAGTCAATAGAGAAGCCGGCAGGGAAGATTGCAAGCGAAGAAGAGGATTTGAGGTCTGTTCCCACAGTGCTCTGAGGGATTTCCTGTCACTTCCATGTGGAGAGGGGGAAATTCCTTGGCGGGCTTTAGCAACTGTTCAAAGTTACAATGGCATTGAAAAAAGTGACATACAACTGGTCCTCGCACTTAGGACTGTCTTAGCATCCCTACAGTCATTGATCAAAATTTGAGTGCTTGGCAATTGGCATGTATTTATGATGGTAACAGCATTCTGGGGTCATGTGATCTCCATTTAGGACTTTCCCAGCTGGCTTCTAATAAACGAAATCAATGGGGAAAGCTGGATTAATTTAATGACCATATGATTCACTTAACAATTGGAGTGATTCACATAACAACCATGGCAAAAAAGTTTGTAAAATCAGGCATGACTCACTTAACTGCATCACTGAGCAACTGAAGTTCTAGTCTCAATTGTGGCTGTAAGTCAAAGACTATCTATATTACCATTTGATAAGCTATTATGCCTTATTACAGTGGCTGCTGCTCAGATGATATGCATATATTAATGAGATTAGAAAACCTCGCCTGTTTACTGATAAATAAGAATGATATAAAATTACATATTAGTAGTATTTATTTCAAGACTATTTCAGTTGCAAATGTTTTTTACATGGATGTTCAAGATTGTTGGAACATTATCTGAATTTCTAGCTTATTGACCTCAGATTCAAGTACACAAGTGGGATTTCTGTTTACCAGTCACAATAGCTGAAAGACAGCTCTCAAAGATGCATTTAGTACTTCATAATTTGTCTGATTGATCAAATATAACTTAGTACTTCATAGTTTGTATACTATTTTACTAGCATACAAATATATTTGTATACTCTATATATTATTAATCTATTATTAGTATTATATTCCATATACTAGCTTACTATTTTGTTTCCCCGAAAATAAGACCCTGTCTTATATATATTTTTGCCATCAAAAAGACACCAGGTCTTATATTCGGGGAGTTGGTGTCATCCACTGACTCACCTCACTTGCGTGCACTGCCCCCCCGCCCCACAAGCCTCCTTTTTGCTGTCAGAGGCCTTCAGGAACTTCTGTGGCCGGCAAGGCTTTCCTGAAGACCTCTGCAGCCGATAACAGAGCTCTAGATCGATCTGGAGCTTTGTTACTAGCTACAGAGGCCTTCAGGAAAGCCTTGCAGCTACAGAAAATATGACCCGGCAAGGCAGGTGTCAGGATGTGCAAGGCCTGGCTACAACTTTCCAAAGGTAAGTAGTAGGGCAGCTCCACCTCCCCATCTCCATCCTAGCTTAATTTTTACCCGTGCATCCTGAAGTGGGCGGGATCTTAATTAGGGCTTATTTTGGGGAGGTAGGGCTTATATTGGGTGCATGTGTAAAAATCAAGCTAGGACTTACTTTCAGGGTAGGTTGTATTTTCGGGGAAACATGGTAAATAATATCTTGACTTAATAAGCTGAGGCCCTAAACTGATAATGCTTCTACAGATAGTCCTCAACATATAACAGTTTGTGACTGTTTGAAGTTGTGACCGACTCGTGACCGATTTTCACACTTAACGACCGTTGCAGCATCCCCATGGTCACGTGATATCCAAATTTGGGCGCTTGGCAACTGACTTATATTTATAATGGTCGCAGTGTCCCAGGGGTCACGTGATTCCCCTTTTACGACCTTCTGACGAGCAAAGTCAATTGGGAAGCCGGATTCACTTAACAACCGTATGACTAACTTAATAACCACAGTGATTTACTTAGCAGCAGTGGCAAGGAACATTGTAAAATGGGGACAAACTTCACTGAACAAATGTCTCGCTTAGCAATCGACGTTACGGGCTCTAGTTGTGGTCCTTAGTAGAGGACTACCTTGTTATTATTAAGTCCATATTTGGATCAAGGTTGACTCAGCCTTCCATCCTTCCGAGGTCGGTAAAATGAGAACCCAGATCGTTGGGGGCAATATGCTGACATTGTAAACCGCTTAGAGAGGGTTGCCCGCCCTGATAGGCGGTATATAAATACAGTGCTATTGCTATTACCCTCTGCTGAGAATATTGAAAACCAAATGCTATTCTAAATTAAAATGCAGTTTGCCCAAGAGAGCTTTCTTTTGTCAAGAGATCATCATGGTGGGAACCTTTACCAGTCTAGTACAAACCAAAGGCAACTGCAGGAGTGGGTAAACAATGAAACAAGTGCATGCCATTGTGACACAAACCCCCTTCCTTTACAATCAGTGTTGTGATGTCACAAGCACATATGTAAGGAGAGGAGCTTGCACAGCAACATGGTGATACTCATTTTGTCATTTTGAAGGCTGCTGAATTCTCTGAACACTTTGATACATATCAGATGGACTGGGCAGTGATTCCTATTATATTCAGCCAGTATCAATGACTACTGTATGATGACTAGAGATTGCATGAACTGTAGTCCAGATTCCAACGTATCTATCAAGTTGGGAAAGACTGTTAATATGATCATTATGTTTGTACTATAAAGGCAAGGCCACTGTTTTGTAGTTAGGTTGCCATAGCTGACGTTTTCACCAAATTCTGACTCTTTGAGATACTTGTAAATTAAGATGTTGTCTCTCCTGCAGGAAGCAAGAAGTATAGTTGTGCAAGAAATGTTGCAGATGGTACACTTACTTTGAGTAATTTCTTCAAATAACAGTATGCCCAAGCTCTCACTTGCACACATATACACAGAAACATAAAGATGCTTAGCCTGTTGGTATAACAGTAAATGCTTCTACATAGCAGAGCATGCTAAGAGCGATTGCTGCTTGGCACATGCTTAGCAAAAGAGCCCCCACACTCAAGCTCATTGTTTCACCCTCCCCACCCTCAATCTAGCACAACACTGATTGCTGAGATTGCATCAGAACCTATAAAGTTTGCTACTATAACACATGCTGCATGCCAGATCAGGAAGAGAACATTGTTAGCTGGACAATAGCTGCTGAAGGTCAGAGCCTTTATCTGATAGGAGCTGTGCTGTGACAGGCCATATCCAGGTAGCTTCTCAAACTTGATAGCTTTTTGACAGCTTTAGCTTTTTTCTCCATTCACCATTGAAGATGCAGAGAGAGGGGACATGACTAGCATAACAAAACAACCCTCTACAAACCAATAGAATAAAATAAATTTCTAATTTGCTCACAGTACCATTAGAGTAGAATTTGTGCATCCAACCAAGGATGCCAAAGGCAACAAAAATGATTATTACTGAGGCGTTAAACCAGGGTGAAACCATCATAGGACAGCAGTGGAGCAGATATATGAGCCCAGGGAAACGCAATTTGCAGTCTCCAGGTATTGTAGAATGCTCCATTGGACATTACATAAAAGTAAAAGAAGACAGCCCATAAGGGCACTTGTGAGAGAATTGGAGAAAGGAGTACTGTGAATGTTATCTTGGCTCCTGAATGGAAGGCAGGAGATATGTCAAATAAATAAATAAATAAACTCCTTTATTCTTCTTATAACAGAGATTTGACATTTTTTCACCTTGGATCACACTTGTATCTCTTGAAGTAGGATTTGTTTATTTATTTTGTTAAGTTAGTAATTTTTTAAAAAAATATTTCTTAAGAAACACAGCTCGCTCCCATCATTTACTGTTTTAATACTTGGCTACAATATGAGCTTAGTTTGTTACTAGAGAACTTACATATGTGGTTTGGAGTAAATTTTACCAATTACTGGGCACTAGTTATTGATGCAAATTGAAAGCAATGTGTACCAATTTCTCAATGGTTGCAGACTGTTAATGCATCCTAGTGATAGTTGAGCAGGTAACAGTAGCTTGGAGTATAGGCAGGGCAAAATGTCTGCAGATCTACACCTCTCACCATGCCCTTCTGTTTGCCAAGACAGAGAATACAGATTCATTTCTGTCTCTACTGGATCTTCTGGGTTGCTTGGTTCTTTTACCCTGATCACCAGCTTAAGAATAGAGGGCTGTAAAAGAATCCAAGAACTTCCCTGCTTAAGGTGAAATCTTGGCATATTGGGAGAGGAATACTGTAGAGTTTCAGGCAGTAGTAGCAAGGAATGCTGACTTTGTGATATTAACGGGAGTTATATTAGTTTTTTCATCATCTGTGAATAAATACATCAGGATAGAGTTAACTTCTGATGCATGTAATGCACACTTGTAATAATATCTTTTAGAAGAGTTTACATTTATGCAGCAATGATACGTGGTATATAAATCTAATGCTATTGCTATATGTCACAAATCTCTTAGCTTAGGAGAAATAAGCATCTTCCATGAATTTAATGAAATCATAATGAGAGGTAAAGTCCAAGAGGAAGAAGTATTGATATATGGACAACTTCAGCCAGAGATGGAAAATACCAACCTATACCTGATTCTCAACCTTGTCAGTGTGCTGCCCATGAGTAAATGGGATGGGACAGTCCTAAAGGATAATAGATGTTGTGATGTGCAATGGGCAGTGTATTTCATGTACCCCTTTCTAAATGGATAAATGTATTATTACAAAAAAAAAATCTGAAGAAATATCTTTTAATTTTACATTTATGTTATAACATCATCTCTTTTTCAAGAGTAATTTAAATGAAATATCACATTGAAAAGTAACCCTACCCTTTCTGGATATAAGTAACAAATGATCTTGATTATCTTTTGAGAAACATTTGTTTAGCCCATAGCTGGAAATGGGTTTTTATTTAATTTCTGATGCAAGAGCAGTGTTCACAGCATAATTCCTGGAAAGACTGTGTGCAGTCCTTATCTGAAGAACAGGACAGGAAGGTTGGGAAACATTCTTTCATTTTGCATCAGTAGAGGCCCTAGCCTGGCATCACTGTCTCCTTAAGTGAATGAATACTTGTCAAAGACAATGACAATCTTAGAAACAAGAGGATGCTTAGATGAGGAAGTTATCATAGCTCTCAAGCTCAAACAGGGCACAAATTTAAAAAAGAAAACTCTCACCTGGTTTTCAGCAGGCAATCGTGGCATGGAGGCAGCTCTTCCGTGACCCTCCATGGGTAAATACTGATCACTATCTGAGTAGCCATCTTTTGCCATCTCCCGCATCTCTACAGACTTAATTAGACAGGATATTAGGATCAGAAGTCATAAGAAACAAATAGAAGAGATGCTATTCATTTCAACAGCTGGGAAATTGGGAGAAACAGAAATAATAAACTGCAAAGATGAAGAGGTACTGCAAATTTTAAAAATTACTTAGTTCTTGCTAAATATTTTAAGTGCTTTTTCTAGCACAGCAGATTTCATTATTCTCTAGCTCTCCGAACGTTTTCTCCCCACGATCAGAAGGAATGAACATTTGTTTCCAGTACATGCATCTCTATGTCGCAAGGAACTTTAAAGACAAAACCAAAACACTGAGATGTTCTTGGAGCTCCCAAAATACAGCACCACCTTATTGCTACAAGAAAAATGATCCCCAAAGTGTTTCAGCAAAGGAACATATATAAGCAATACAGGTACTCTCTCTATATTCTATTGATATGATGACATCTGGAAAAGCACTTAGACTAGATGGGATAATCATAGACTGGTATAAAAGAATTAAGAAGCATGTTTTATACATCTGGGAATATTTTAGGTCCCCCCCCCAAAAAAAACTGCTGCCAGTATTCTATATGAAGCTTACATCACTGAAATTATGAAGTCTATTATGGGTCCTACCAACATCCTTCATTTGATATCTATGCCAAAAGTTATTGCTAAGATTTTGCAGCTACATTTATGAGATTTCAGTAGTTATTACCTGCAATAACTCATCCTGCATAATCTGGTTATATGAAAATACATCACGTTGCACATAATATATGGCTTCTATTTGATATAATAGCTTTGTATGCAGATAAGATTCATCTACATATACTGCTAGCTTCTTTGGATATAAAAAAGCTTTTCATATGAATCCAATCAAACTTATGTGTTAAGTTTAGATTTTCTATATAATTTATTTCTTTTATTATAATTAACTACCTTAATCTATCCACTCATATTAACTGGCAATGCAGTTATTTTATTAGTGGTTAAAATGCAGCAGGGAATTTGTTAGAAAGGAGAATATTTGTAGCTGAGGGTTGAAATGAGGGGTCCCTGGTGCTCTCTGAGCTTGGTTGTTTTTAGGACTAGAACCAATGATTTACCTAGTTTAGGTAATGAAACGCCTGTAAGAAAACAACAAGCTCAGAGAGCACCAAGGACCCCTCATTAGGAATGTTCCTCAACTCCATTAATTTTTAATTTTGTGTTAAAAACTGGGTATGATATGCCCAGTAAGACAATCTGATGAAATTAAAGAAATTAGCTTAATTGAATATCAGTAAAAAATGTTATTTTATGGAGATTATATTTTGGGTTTTTTTCAATGTAAACCATCTTTATGTGAATTTGTAGAAGTTAGTAATACAAAAAAATTGGAGTAAATCAAACATGATGCCAGTGAGTAGAAAAGTCAAAAAGTTTGTAGAGAGAATTGAGTTTGCATATAATTGTCTAATAACTACTACTTTCCCTAGGAAAATGTCCAGTTTAATAGATAAGAACTTTCAAAATTTATTAAGGAGGTAAAATACAATATAAAGAAATGGAGGAAAATGCTGTTGGATTTGTGAAAAAGAATTAATATTTATTTATTTATTTATTAAATGTATTTGCCACCCATTTCGCTACAAGGTGACACATAAATTTTGAATCAAGACTGCTACTTAAAGAGCAATGCCTATGTTAATTCCATTTAAATATTTAAAATAAATTGATAAGTTTTTTTTCATGGAAATAAATACCCAGGTTCTCCTTGTTAATATTCTATTTTTGTTACGATGATTATTATTTTAATTTGCGTAATTTTAAACAATACAGTTGGATTTATCTATTAATTTCAATCATTTAATTAGGATGGAATTTATATTGATTAGTTGACATTGTGGGCTAAATTTGAGTTATTATTACGTCTTACTCTTCCAATCCTTGAAAGTTCTTGGTTTTAATTATAATATGGATCTGATTAACTTCCCAGCACTGAAGGTGGTTAAATATATCTGTCCCCAACCTGGTCCTACATATCCAAGGTAATATATTCCTGCAGTGCTTTTCATGTTAGCCAGGAGACATCTGACAAGTAGAGCAATTGTAGAATAAAAGCCTAATTTGGAAGCATCCTCCTAAATCCATAAGTTCACAGCCTAAGGCCACTTCCAGATTCTTCACAGAAAGTGTATGCTAGAATAATTGCGTAGCTATTTTGAGGATGTGTCAATAATCTCTTAGTATTACTAACAACTCAATCCTCTCCCAGACATAAGTAATCGGTAATATATACAGCTAGTCCTTGACCTAATACCGGTCAGTTAGTGACTGTTTGAAGTTATGATAGACCTCCCAAGAGCTACTTATGAATTCGAAGTGCTGATTGAAGTCATGTGATTTTGCATTTTGGGTATTTGGCCCATAAGGCTGTTTGAAGCATGCTGCAATCACATGATTGCAATTTATGACTTTTTGGCCAGAGCTCAGTGCAGACAAGGTATTTATATAGCAACAAGTTCATTTTATGACCATGGTGTTTGCTTTAAAACGACTGCAAAAAAAGGCTTAAAATCAGATGTGGTCACATAGTGACTGACAACCAACATAACTTAAGACTATAATTGCAGGCTCAATTATGGTTGTAAGTTGAAGAATACCTGTATTTGGGGTGATACATTAATGCAGAATGTTAGCTGTGAGATGACTTTAGCATAAAAGATGAATAAATGTTAATAGCAATAGCAATAGCAATAGCACTGTATTTATATACCGCCTATCAGGGCTTGCAACCCTCTCTAAGCGGTTT
>JANHJO010001771.1:133376-147352 GCA_032468235.1 Pseudoxyrhopus heterurus | reverse complement strand
ATGGGCAATTCTGGCATGGGAACAAATTCCATGCCACTGGTGATTTGAAAAGGGGTCAATCCTGTGCTACTGTGTACCGCATTATTATAAGCCACTTCAGCAAACAGTAATAAATCAGCCCAGTTCTCTTGTTGGTAATTCACATACCATCTAAGATATTGTTCCACCATAGCATTCGATCTCTCTGCGGCTCTGTTCATAGCCAGATGGAAAGCCGAACTAAGTCCCTGCGATGATCCAATAGATTTTAAGAACTCCCTCCAAAATTTAGTGGTGAATTGAACGCCTCTGTCTGATATTATTCTTTTCGGCACTCTGTGAGGCCGGTAAATTTGTTCCACAAACATTTTTGCTAGTTTTTTAGCGGAAGGCAGTGGTGAAATGGCCTTGCTTTGAAAATAAATCAATCACAGTCCAAATTACTGTATTGCCTCTACTTTCTGGGAGTTCAACTATAAAATCCATGGCAATTTTCTCCCAGGCTCTAGTAGGTTCAGCCACTTGTTGGAGTAGTCCAGGCGGCTTTCGTGGTCGCATTTTCCTTGTAGCACAAATAGAGCAACTTTGCACATAGTCCTCAACATCTGCTTTTGTTTTTTGCCACCAAAACTGCCTTCTAGTTAGGTGGAGAGTTTTTAGAAATCCAAAGTGGCCACCTAGTCAAGAATCACGACTTCGGCATAGTACCAACAGCCTCAAACTGTTGGGTACATAAAGCTTGGACCCTTTCCAGGCTAATTCATCTCTTAAGTTTAGGTCATTACTATTTTCCGCGAACCACGGGTCAGTCAAAAGTGTCGCTTTTAGGTCCGCGGTTAGTTTATCCCCAGGTGGGTTGGTTCGGTGTTTGGTTTGGGTCTTAGTGGTGGCTTGGGCTGTAATTGTGTTTCCGAAATCATCGCGTGGACGACGACTTCTCTGTGGCTGTCAAATTGAGGGTTTTTTGACAGTGCGTCCCCCAATAAATTCTTCCCCCGGGATATATTTTAAGTTGAAATTGAAGCGTTTAAAGCCCAGTGAACTTGTTTAGGGGAAAGATTTTGGGGAGTCTTTAGGGCTTCAAGGTTTTTATGATCAGTCCAGACCTCGAATGGCTCTTTTGTTCCCTCTAGAAAATGTCTCCAGGAAAGGAGAGCCCATCGGACCGCAAAGCCTTCCTTTTCCCATACCGCCCATCTTCACTCCGTGTCTGTCAGTTTTTTGGACACATATGCACAGGGCAGTAATTGACCTTGGGAGTTCTTTTGGAGGAGTACAGTGGCTACAGCCATATTGCTGGCATCTGCTTGGATAATGAATGGCTTCTCAGGGTCTGGATGTTGGAGAATAGGCTCTTCCGCGAAGAGTCGTTTTAATTTCTCGAATGTTTTTTGACAGTCCATTGTCCAAGCTAGTGGCTGAGTGGGCTTCGGCTTCGCGGGTGGGGGGCCTGTCTTTAGCAATTCTGTCAGAGGGAGGGCTACCTCCACAGAGGCTGGAATAAATTGTCTATAAAAGTTAGCGAACCCATAGGAAGCTTTGAAGCTGTTTGCGAGTGCGTGGGGCTTACCAGTCCAGTCCAGCTCTTACTTTCCCTGGATCCATTTCAATTCCCTCACTTGACACTCAATAGCACAGGTAGTCTATGGAGGTCTTATGGAACTCGCATTTTGAGAGCTTCACATAGAGCTTTGGCAGCTAGGAGTTTTTCAGAACTTGCCGCACTAGTTTGATATGCTCCTCTAGCATCTTGCTGACTATAAGAATGTCATCCAGGCCAGGTAAACTAGGACCCTCTTATATAAATGTTCATGCAGTACTTCGTTGATTAATTGCATAAAGACTGCGGGGGCTCCTTGGAGTCCAAAAGGCATGACTCAGAATTGGAAACTTCTTAACGGACAGTTAAAAGCCATTTTCCATTTGTCTCCCTCCCGAATGCGCACTCTGTAATAAGCTTCTCTTAGGTCCAGCTTAGTAAATATTTTGCCTTTTGATAGGCGATTCAATGTCTTTCATGAGGGGGAGTGGGTAGGTGTTATGCACACAGACAGCATTTATTCTGCTGACTTCCAAAGCTGACACACTGCTGACATACGTGTCAAGAATGCCTGAATCACATGATCCTTTTCATCTGATAATGTCTTTCTTACCCAGGTAGTATCTTCATAATAAATAAATTAGGGGTTCCTGTTAGCGTGGAGATCTCATTGAAGACATAATCTTTGATTACTAGTTTTGAAGGAATCTTATCTACTTGTTTCAGAGAATCTTAATTTCTTTGTCAAATATTGCAGTTGAGATCAAGAAAGAATGCTCAAGAAGGGACCCTGACAGTGGAACAGCTTCTTAACATTATTAAGGTAATTATGAACACTCCCTATTGAAAACAAAGGGTGACATGGCAATCTTCAGTGGCATTTTCTCTATGTACAAATGTGTAGTGAAATACGTACCTAAATGAGTAGTTAATTTGCAATTCTCCTTTAAGTATCAGCAAAGCAAATTAGAGATGAATATCATGGTTATATTAATTAGCATTTTTAAGTGTAATTAACAAATCTGGTCAGTGTGATTCTCTAAAAAAAATTGTTCTGTAAACTGCAAAAATAGAGCCAGAGATAAAATATTTCTTAATCTATGATACATCTAAAAAGGTTTCTCTTCACGAGTTGGTCTCGTGAAGAATTAATGGACCAAACTCTTACAGTAATCATGTTGGGCGACTAGTCCAGTAGTTAATAATTTTAATTAGCAAAGAAGAAAATAATTAAGTTGGAACTAATAAGTAAAATATTCTCTTTTTTAGGGTGCTTCTCAGAATGCTGTAGAAGAAAAACTACTGGCGTTTTTGTCTAGCACTCCGACAGTTTTTCAAGCATCAATTGGATATATAGTAACCGCTCTTGTGAATAGATGTAAAGCTGAATCTTCATTCTATCCTCGCAGATGCTTGGTACAACTGATTCAAACACAAGGCCTCTCTTATAGGTAATAAATATCTACTTTTCTAACAAACAGCCTGCTTCACATTTTTGTAGCAATAGCTCTCGGGAATTGGTTACATTATAAACCAGAAACTCTTAAAAGGTTTCTGGAAATACGTACAGAAAAAAATAAAACATTAACACATTAGAGTGCTAGTTTGGTGTCGTGGTTAAGGTGCTGGCTTAAAAACCAGGAGACTGAGTTCTAGGCCTCCAGCTGGGTAACTTTGGACCTGTCGCTATCTCTCGACCCCAACCCACCTCACAGGGTTATTGTTGTGAGGGAAATAGGAAGCTAAGAGTATTAGATATGTATGTCATCTTGAGTTTTATATATAAACAAGGGCAGGATAAAATAATAGTAATTAATAGGGACTCAGTGGGTGAACACAAATGCCAAATCCAGTCTAAACATGTTGCTGACTGTGCAACCAATCATAATAATGTTAAATATATTGAGAACTTCACTATTTTATCTTCTAGCATGTGTCCAGAACTGATGCCAATTGCAGTAGAGAAAACAGATATACATCTCTTGCAACTCTGTCTGCAACAATTTCCTGATATCCCTGAAGAAGTTATTTGTACTTGCCTGAAGATTTTTCTGAGGTAAATATACATACTTCTGTTTCTATTTAATTTATTAATAGTTCTTGCAAAAGTTTGTTTTGAAATAGTGGGTTTCTTTCCCAGTTTAATTTCTGTTTAAAAAAAGGTTCTGAAAAGATGGCACTAGTCTTAGATATGCATGTGGACAAGCTGAAAAAATGACAGCTACTATAAATCATCTTTTTTTCTTTGGAGAACTTTTCAGTTTACAAGCTTATTTATTTAAGTCTACTTAATACTGCATGAACCTAAATAATTTCCCTTTTATAAAATCCAGATTGTGGATTCTTTTTTCTTTTAATTGATTCAGATTGGGAAAAATTCATCTTCAAGCAGTTAACCAATAATGGCTTTTATCATCCTTTATGTACTATTATCCCTATCAATTTTGCCTGCCAAAAGCAAATTTTTTTCTTATGTTCTTCTATTTTAACAGCAAACAATGTCTTAGATATATTATGGTTTCAACTTCCAAGATTAGTTTTTAAATAACATTTTAAACAAATTTGAGTATCTGTGGACATTTTGTTTCTTTGTAGCATTGGTGATGACCACCTTGAAACGATGAATATGAATTCAGATTTTGTACCAGATCATGTTCATACTGTTAAAAACAACAAAATGGATGAACTGTCTAAAATTGTACAGAATGGCTGCAATTTTGAACTCATCGAGGAAGATAGCTATGATACGCAGACAATACAGAAATCCCAAGAAATAGAACTAAGTGAAATATGTCCAGTTGGGCCACACAAAGCAACATTACTGTATCCTTTGGAATATATTTTTGATGTAAATTATTAAAAAGAAACTACCATTATTATTCAGTATAATCTGAATTTAAAATAATAACCCTCAGATGTAGTCTTTGGCCTCTGAATTGATTGTGGTATACAGTGGGGATGTAAAAATAATATACAGTATGTATTAATTGAAAGCAAAATGTAGCAATGCACCAAAAAGCAGTGAACAGATTCTAGCAACTTCTTTCAGTCTCAGCTCCAAAATTTACATAAAAGTATACATTTGGGAAACCACTGCATAAAATAACATTTGTTGGAATAGTTATGTGTAAAAACAAAAGACTTTTTTTAAAGTCTGAATAAAATATTGAAACACCGATCAATGTAGATTGTTTTTAGTCGAAATAATTGGTTGACCTAAATAATATGTGAGGGTAGATTTTGATATGAATTGTATTTAGATTGTTTATCATATCCCTAACAAATTTTACTAGTATTGTTAGAAAATATGTATGCAGCTAAAGCAAAGCTGCATATGAGATTTATTTACTAAAGTCTGAAAGTGTCTTAATTACTAACCTCATTTGTTTTGTGGCTATTTTTCAATGAAGTACCACAAGATTAGACTTTTTGCTAGCACACCACACTAGAATATTAACCATTTCGCTTGAGCCACATCTTACGCAATGTGATTATTCAGGAACGATATTTTTGGAAATTACCTGTAGAGCCACAAGTATCCCACTATAGAATCAAATGGATATAGCGAGAAGTAAATCTTATAATTCCTCTGAAAAGTAAAGGATTACATGTACTGTTCTCTACTGCATTGCTACAATATCTGATTGCAAAGATAAACACCAAACAAGTCTTTGCATTCCTTAATTGCATTCCTTCTTTGAGGAGCTACTGCTCAATATATGTTTATTTTTAACTCATGATCCTTAGTCCCAACTTTATCTCTCTACATTAAACTGCCTGCAGAAAAGAATTCTTTTCTCTTGAATCAAGAAGTAGCAATACTGCTATTTGGTTCTGCTAAATGTTCACTGAAAAATTGATGTTGGTGTTCATGATGTATGCATAGAAATAACATGCATAATCACAGTTAACCCTTTCTAATTTGTGTAGGTAAAGTACTGGTCACATTTTTTTCTCTTTCTGATAGATTGAAAGACTTGGTAAAATTGTTGCTAGGACCAGTAGCCTTAATTTACACAGTCCCCAGATTTTGATTCTTCTTGTTCTGTAATTTGGATCACTCAATTCTTCATTTGACGAACAAAGGCTGCTTTACGTGTTAATTAAAAAAAAATTTTTTAGTAAACAGTAAAAGTACTGCTTTTTAAGAAAAAATGGAATAAAATAAGACACAAATCTGAATAGAAGTAGATCCTTGACTCTGGTATCTTAACCTTATGCAGAAATACAATTATTTGTTCAGCTTACAGTGAAACATTTCTTTTACCTCATTTGAAAGACCTCTCTGCAAAGGAAGTCATAGTAAGTATTGGTTTGGACCTTTAGCATTCAGTAACGGTGTCAAATTAATTTTACACTTGATTATGACTTCACTGAAGTCTCTTTTATATCTGATAGTTTAATGTAAAGATACAGAAGCCTGTTTATAAATGTTATTTATAACTAACTTATAAAAGTCATCACGTATATACTTTCTGTTATGGGCTGTTAGGTTGCAGTTGAAATCCTAGTTCATTTTGCATTACACTTTGAAGAATCTAGCTCCCTATCTCTCCCATTTGGCATTAAAGTCTCCATTAAGCAGTTACTCATCTCTTCCTGTAATGCTAAATTTTAAACTTTGAATAGGGAGTTATATTTGTAATAAAGCTTCTCCTTTACTGCTCTTACAGAGATTTTGTTGTGCATTGCCTAGAGTTGCCTTTAGAGATGGACACTAAATGAGATAAATTGGTAAATAAAGAAAATTTTAGATGGATCCAAGCTTGGTGACTTTCTTGCACACGTTTCATGACCAGACTAAGTAACATCATCAGATGCATTATCTGAAAGAAAACCACCAAGCATGGAGAACTCACAGTTCAACCATGCACTATGTATACAGGTTGTCCTTGATTTACAACCATAATTGAGCCTAAAATTTCTGTTGCTAAGTGAGACATTTGTTAAGTGAATTTTGCCATACTTGTTAAGTGAATCACCGCAGTTGTTAAGTTAGTAACATGGTTGTTATATGAATCTGGCTTTCCCATTGACTCTGTCAGAAGGTTGCAAAAGGTGGTCACATGACACCGAGACACACCAACCATCATAAATATGAGTCAATTGCCAAGTGTATGGATTTTGATCACATGAACGTGGGTATGCTGCAACGGTTGTAAGTGTAAAAAACGATCACTAAATGAACTATTGTAAGCTGAGAACTATCTATATTCTCTTCTAGCAGAAGAGATGCCTGTTACTGATAAATGCCTGTTATATTTCAATTGTGTCAATATAAATGATGCATAAATAATATTTGTGTAATCCACATGAACACCATAAAATTAACACAAATTTAATTCCCACATCTGGATTGCTTTGTATGTATAAGACTTTGGGAGGAGAGTCCTGACTGAAATTCACTTAACTGTATTTCCAAAAAGGGTTTTACTGTAAGGCAGGGGTCCCCAACCCCCAGGCTGTAGCCCACTACCGGGCCTTGAGCCCTTTGGAACTGGGACACAGAAGTGTTGGGCAAGCGTATATGTATCCCCATTTGCATGAGCAGCAGACAAGCATGTGCGCATGTGCAAATGGAGCTGTGCGCATGCTTGCCTGCTGCTTGTGCAGAACTATCCCCCCTCCTTCATCCCCCCCGGCCAATCTGCAAAGCCGGAAAGGTTGGGGAACTCTGCTGTAGGGTCTTTGTCTGGGAAATATTTGTTTTGCTTGTTGATATATGGGGTGTCTCAGTTACACCACCAAATAAAACACAAGTCTTCTTTTTAAAAAGACTGACGGGTTCTTTGCATATACAGTTGTATTCAGCAACACCTGATTTTATTGTTTTCTTTTTAGTTATTCCTCCAGTATCTTCAGTACGTATATGTGCAATGTAGTAAAGAGTCCTCCACACACTTCCCTGGAATATTTCATCTGACCATACAACAGGTATAGAAAAAAATCCTACGAAAACTATCAAGTTATTCTTAAATATGCCCAAAGAAATCTTTTTAGAGCATACTCAAATTTAGTGCCTCTGGAAAAATAATGAGTTAATTCTTCCAGATCTCACTGAAATAATAGACTATATGTATAAGAAAATGATTAATTGGCTCTGTTTGCTCCTATTACTAAATTCAAGACAGGTAAATTCAGATTAGGTCTATTTATTTTAATGAATTTAATACAGGATGGCTAAATTTGGTTTCAACATATTGTATTGTTAAGTGAAAAAGTGAAGAGACCATTAATACAGAAAATCTAGTCTTGCTTGTAGATCACGAGTGACATCCCATAAACAATATGAGCACATTGATAACTGTAATGATTTCATTAGATCACGGGTGTAAAACTCATGCTGTCACATGACGGTTTTTCGTGGAGCTGGGTGGGCATGGCCTGCATGTAACACTTCCGGCCCACGGGCCACCAGTTTGACACCCCTGCATTAGAGCTTCTACTCCTATAAGGCTTTTGTTTTTATTTGGTTTGCCATATATGCTGGGAACATCCTGTAATGTGATGATGCTGGGAATGTCCTGTAATGTGATATCCCTTTTAACTAGTTTTCAGTAGCCCAAATTGTACTTCCTATATTAAAAATGAATACATAGCAACATATTTCTAGTTAAATTTGTGGCAATAAACTGATCAGATAGCTGTGATTATGAGTGAGATTGCATTGCTGGGAAGCCTGTAATGTTTCTATATTTCATGGGGGAAAGGGCATTGGAAATTGTGCTAGAAATGTATTCACACTGACAAGAATGAAGGTCACTTGCCTAGGATTGAAATTATGGAAACACCTACTTTGGTAAATTCTTCACAAATTTACCATGATTGCAAACAAAAATAAAAGTAATAATTAAATATGCTGCCTTCTTTAATATGTTCAGTTTCAACACTGAAATTAAAAGGCTGAACAACAAGTAGGTACACAACAAAATTCTGTAGGTAGTGGACTGGCTTGCATTTTAATGGCTGAACACTATAAAGTGTTCGTTCATGGTGATTGTGTATTTTGACTTTATTTTCAGATTATGGACTGGTTGTGCCTCCTACTAGATGCTCACTTTACAGTTGTTGTTATGCTGCCAGAAGCAAGAGGGTTGCTTTCAAAGCTACACAAGTTTGTTAGAGCCCAAGTAAGTTTTCTTCCATTTTAATACTATAATCACAAGCAGAAACTGATCATAGTAGACAATAGTGATACCAGATCTATCTTCCCACTCCTACAAAAAAAACACAAAACTCTGCTGTTTTACTCATTCTGCATAGTTATTACTGTGGTTCTCATGAAGAATGATACATTAAAATGCAGGTTTACTTTTTGACTAAATATTTACTTTTACTTTTTAGGTTCATTTTTACTCAGAATTGAACAAGATTGAAGGAAGTCTGAAACATTTACAGAGAATAAACCACCCAGAAGACAAAGGCTTATATTCCATAGAAGTTATAAAGCTTACTTGAAATCCATACATTGTCATTAAATTATTATTATGAATCTCTTGTAAAGAGCCTTTTATTCAATTTCAGAGAAATACTTATGATGTATTTCTCACTCTGATAAACATTTATCCTGTCCCTATTAAGTCATGTTAATCATCTTATCTGAAGATTACAGATATAAACATAATTTAGCCTTTCTTAAACTAAATATACCAAAGGATGTTATAGGGGAAATATACTGTTTCTATAATGATGTTCTATAAGTTACATTTACAGTTTCCCAATGGCATACATTTGAGCTTATAAACAAAACTACATCACAATTCTACGGCAATATAATGAAAACTTATTAAAAGTGATAGTAACTAGCAGGAATGTGCTGGGCTTTGGATCCCAAATCAAAAAGGGATTTATGGGCAGATATGGAATGCACAGTTGGTGCTTCCATAAATCAGATGCATATTTTTCCTGGATCATGGGACTGGCAAGCAATTCCAGGATAAGATGTAGTTTCTTAAGGAGACACTCATGAATGTAGAGTGTGCACCTAGGCCTGCTCTAAGACCACTTTTTAGCTTCATATCTGAAATGAACTAAGAACTTGTGGCAGGAGTTCAAGGTTCTACAGTTATCCTAGTCTTTAAAGTCTTTAAAACTCTACAAAAGTCTAAAAAAGATGGCTTTTATAAACTACCTTGCATCTAAGCTGGACCTGGAAAGAAGCAGCATAATAACTCAAACTTAATTATGTAAATTGCTCTCCTTACATCTTGAGGAACATTGAGGAACCCCAAGAGCAAGTCAGAAGAAGTCATAACTTAATTTGACACATTCCATTGCTTAAGACGGAGACTTTGAATGCTTTACCTCCAACTGATAGTTGGGGAAGTCTAAAGGGGAATAATATATCGCCAAGATCAAAACAGTCCATCTATTATTGGGCACTCATTAGACTGGTTTGGGTGGCACAGCCTCCCCCAAGTTTCAGAGAAAAGTGACAAATAGTTCAAAAGATACCTATAACTGCTTTTCCCAATAGACAAAAGGAACAGATTTAGCCATTCATTCAATAAACTAATTGGTTTCAGGATGGGCAATCATATTAACAAATCTCATCAAAACTACAATTTGTCCAAATCCAACCCAAAATCCAGAACAACAGAATGACTCAATTATCAGTTGAAACTAGATGACCCTCATAGCTCCTTCAGTTTTTCTATCTGATAAAGCTTTAACAAATTTCTGCCATTTGAGTCTGAAATTTACCCAGAATCATTTATTTCCTATTATTTAAATTTACATGCTGCCTGACTTCGTGATTATTAGAATAACAAGTGGTGCTGTTCTAAAGACCTTATTTCGCACTTCAAGTGTCATCTTCCAATTAAGGTTCATAAATAATAGCGTAAGTTTGCAGATGGGATTGGCATGGAATGCTGTTTTATCTATGTAATATAGTACCTCCAGTACTATATTAGGGTCTCCAGTAAGTAAAGTAAATAACAGGAGTAAGAAAAATCCCATGGTGTGCTGTGGTCAAAATGAAATGCTATCCCAATTTGGAAAATGTTGGATATCAACACTAAGTTGGTAATGGCTGAAGTAGCAGGATTGTGTGAATTAAAACTTGAGAGCCATTTTTGTTTAATGGTTAGGGCACCACCTAGAAACCAGGAGACTGAGTGTTCCGGTCCAACTTTAGATATGAAAGCCAGCTGAGTGACTTTGAAACAATCATTCTCAGCCCAACGTGACTCACAGGGTTCTTTTGGGAAAATAGGAGGAAGATAGTATTAGGTATGTTTGCTGCCTTGAAATTTATAAAAACAATATAGGTGGGATATATATATATAAGTAAATAAAGTAAAGCTCTTCCACATTTTCCAAGAAGAAAAGAAAAAGATTCTAGGGTTTTTTTTAACCACGCAAATTACTGGAAATCTTAGTTTCTCAATCTGTGAAGCAAAAAATTCTGTAAATAGCTTTTTTGTCTTTATAA
Source organism: Pseudoxyrhopus heterurus (assembly GCA_032468235.1). Lineage (NCBI taxonomy): Eukaryota > Metazoa > Chordata > Lepidosauria > Squamata > Pseudoxyrhopus > Pseudoxyrhopus heterurus. The sequence continues at coordinate 136,397 of JANHJO010001771.1, read as the reverse complement.
TGTGACAATGTTCTACAAAATCAAGTGTAATATTTTTCAGTTTTAACTGTTCAAAACTTTAATGTTGACCACCCAAACTTTTGAAATTTTAGTAGTCAAATTTTTTTAAATTCCAATCACACTTTTCTTGAAATGGATGTTTTTTCTGAAAAATAGGTATATTCTCTTGAATTACCATTCTGACTCCATACATCAAATAATTCTATCCATAAAAAAGACCCTTTAGTAAATTACTAAACTTTAATTTTAATTAAAATAATTTTAATATTTTTCACAGAAATCCGGACCATTTGAGAGGAAACCATTCCAATTCTGCATCAGATACCAGTTGTAGGGGAAAAAATCCAGGCCGGAAAATGGACCTAGGAGTACTTTGGAAAAAAATCTATTTGTCTCTTCATAAGTTGTTTATAAAACAACTTCCCAGCCAGAGGTTTAACTTCAGATATTGTAACTTCTGCTCCAAAAAATCTACCATTTTCATCAATTAAAACACGTTCTGGGTTAATTGAAGATTAATATACAAAAGAACTCCATTTCTCTTCCTAATATCACCTGAGTACCTCATCCAAAGTTTTATAAATCAAATGTTTCACCTTTTTTCCTAATTGATTTGCTTGTAGGCAAACAATATATTGCTTTTTAGAACACTTTGTTCTAGCCTTAAAAATAATTTTATAAAATGATGTATCACTAGAGAAATTGCCTAGAATATATAAAGGTACTTTGAATCTTTGCTGAAAGGGTGAACACGGAGCATTTTACCATGATTGTTAGGCATGCAAAAAAAGCTAAAACATGTTGGATATACACACACACATGCATCCAGGAGATTTTAAAGGCTAGAGTTGAAATCAAGAGACTTTTCTTTTGGGATTAATGGATAGAAAACTAGAAAAAAAGTCATAGAACATTCTTTTAATATATGATAACCACAGTGAGACTATTATATGCTCAAAAGTGGAAAGGTTTGACATTACCCATAACTGAGGAATGGCTGGTGATGATGGTGGAACTGGCAGAAGTAGCTAAATTAGCATTTTTGATAATAGAAAAACTATATTTATGACTGCCTGGAATACCTTAAGACTCTTTGCATGAAACAGAAAGCATGAATTCATGTTGTGGTTTGGATGATTAGAAAAAATTGGGTAATAGAAAAAAGGGAGCCTTTTTATAATCATAGAATAAGACAATATTGTAATTGTGCTTATATTTAGTGAAGGAGAAATTGAAAGCTCCTTTTCTGTTCCTTTTGATTTTGTTTTTCTGCACTTTTCTTCCTTCCTTTGCTGTTTTATTGTTTGTTAATTTGTGTCAGTTTTTATTTTCTTTGTAAAATCCTTAATTTTAAAAATTCTCAAAAATGGTTCTATCCAGTGTGCAGGTTTACAAGTAGGTCAACAAGTAGTTTGATAGATACAGGAAGTAGCTACCAGGATGAAGGTTGATTTTCTAAATTTGGAATATGTAAAACACTTCAAAGTGCATTATCACTTTGAGTTTTGGACTTTTCTACTTCATCTCGCCCCTTTCTTATATTCTTCCCTTCCCTTCCCCTTCTTCTTTCCTCTTCCTCCCCCCATGACAAAAGTAATTGGCCAAGAAGGCATAGCATAATTTTGTCATTGCATTTCCATTGAAACCAGCCTGACACTTTCGCATACCTCCTACAAATTTTCCTTCGCATGCACACATACAACCTTGCGCGAAGAAACCAACCAATCAATCAGAATAGAGCGGGAAGGGACCTTGAAGGTCTTCTAGTCCAACCCCCCGCTCAAGCAGGAGACCCTATACCATTTCAGACAAATGGCTGCCCAGTCTCTTCTTAAAAACCTCCAGGGATGGAGCACCCACAACTTCTAAAGGCAAGCTGTTCCACTTGTAAACGGCAACGGCTCTGAATCAAACAATTTCAGGAAGTAAATACGGAGGCTTGAAAAACCTCTTCGGCGTTATCAGAAGCGATGGCACCTGCTGAGGACATGAGCGACATACGGGAGGGGGGAAAGAAAGGGCCTCTCCCTCACGGAGGGCTAACAGGTGTCTGGGGCGATTTGTGAGGATGGATGTTTCCCGAGAGGATGGAAGCGAGGCTGCAACCCGACGCTCGCTCCGCATCGAAGATGGCTGGGAAGTCAAGCGAGGGGCAGCCGCCGTCGTCGTAGGTAGCTCTGGGGCGCCTCCCGGTGGCCAAGTCCGGCCTAGAAAGCCGGTCACGTGAGGCGCTCTGGGCCTGCCGCCGCCGCCGCTTCCCCCAGTCAGAGCGGAGCGATCCGAGGCAGAGACGAAGAAACAAGATGGCGGCCGGTGGCGATCCGGAGCGGGACGCCGGCGATTCGAATTGAGCCTTCGGCCCTCGCAAGTCGGTGGCGCCCCCTCCCTCCCCCCCGAGCTCCGACCGCGGGGAGGAGGCTCCCGGTAGCCTCCCGCCGGACCCGAGTGCCCTCGCCCCCTCGATCTTCTCCACCCCCACCCTCGGCTAGAGCCCAGCGATGCGGGGCCGGCGAGGCAGGCCGCCCAAACATCAGCAGCCTCCGGCGGCCCCCGCTCGGGTGAGCACCCCGGCTCCCCCCGCCCCGCCGGGCCCTATTGGGGGTCTGAGGTCCCGATTGCGGGGCAGCAGCCGGGGCAGGTGGGCGGCTTCGGCCCAGGCGGCTGGGGCTGCGGGGCCCAGGTCGAGGGGGTCCGGAGCTGGCCAGGCCTCCGCCGCCTCCTCCTCCTCCAGGGGGGGCGGCAGGAGGAAGGGAGGCAGCGGTAGCAGCAGCACCCCTGGTGGGGGAGGCAGTAGCGGTAGGGGCCGGGGTAGGGCTGGAGCGGCGGCGGCAGCGGCGGCGGGGGGAGGAGGAGGCGGAGGCAGCCGGAGCAGCAGCAGCAGCCAAATCAGGGCGGCCGCCTCGTCCAAGAGGAGCGGCGGCGGCGGCGGCAAAGTAGTGTACGACGATCATGAGAGTGACGACGAGGAGGAGGAAGAGGAGAGCGTGGGGTCTGACGAGGAGGAGGAGGAAGACGGCGAGG
>JANHJO010001771.1:111089-121871 GCA_032468235.1 Pseudoxyrhopus heterurus | reverse complement strand
GACAGAAATTCCAGTCCTAACTACTGTCTTACCTTGAGGACTATCCATATGTACATGCATACATATGAGTAGACTTGAACTTAAACTTTGCAAATGAAACAGATAACTTTTTAAAAAGAAATATATCGCTAGTCTCATCCATTCTTATTCCTTGAATGGTCTATATCGCTAGTCTCATCCATTCTTATTCCTTGAATGGTCCTGTCATTTTTTCTGTACTCATTGGTCTTGTCCCACCAATTCATTCATGTTACCTAGAAGAATATATTTTTCTTCTGGATTGTACTCATTCAGAATGTTGCATAATTTTTCTCCAAACTCACCTCTGGCTCAGAAAAACATTTATTAGAGCATAATATGTAGTTATCATGAGCCTGTGGATTCTTCCTTTAATGCGCACTACAACAGCCTAGATGATAACCATTGATATATTTAGATGTACAGTTTAGTCCTTTCATTCATTATGAAATTCTTTCCCTTTCCTGCAGGCTCCCAAGTACTCTTATGGTGTTCTGTGTTAGGGTTTTTCACACACAGAGACAGACAGACTGACAATGTTATTGCAGTAAATATCTTTAGTTGGGGATGGAGATTTAAGTGCAAATTGCAGCAATCCCAACAGATTAATTTTCTTATTTGTGAAGCTACTTAGAAACAGTTAATTGTATGCTATTAGTGTTTTGCTGTGAAGAGTAGCGAAATAAATGTTATAGCCAGTTCTCTTATTTAGAAGAGTATATTCCCTCATCCTGAATCATGGTTTGTTTAACCATTATTTGTTGAATAGGCCAAAGTTGAACCACAAAATATATTCAACCTTAGATAGTGATTTACCAACTACGACAATCATCTCCAGAGTTGGAATGAGTGTACCATTCAGGTGAGATAAAGGAAAGTGGCAATCGTCCATTTTTCTTTTGTTATGCAACTATTTGGCTTTCCCAAACTTGACCACTTCTAGGTCTGTGGACTTCAACTCCTCAGAATCCACAAACTAAGGTTTAATATAGAATTTGACATTCTACTGGGATTTGAAATCTAAACGCCTGGAAATTGTCACGGTTGTGAAACAACAGTAGACCAGCAAAAAGTTCCTCCATTCTCCAATCTCACCCGAAAGAGAAAGAGAAGAAGTGGCAAGCTCCTTCCTCCCCAAATCCAACAGGCAATTGCTGGTAAAAGAGCAGACAGCAGCTTAAGGTTGTCCTCTGCCAAAGAAACAGAACCATTGTTTATTTCACCCTTGCTCCCTTCATTTGAACTACTGTGCAACATTAAGGGAAGGATCTGCAGAAAATAAAAACAGTGTAGCTCAGTCCTATCTTTATTTGAAAGTGGGACTGTATATTTGTTCATATGTTTTGGGAACATATAGGTCTAGAATGAAGATTGAGATGTCTAAATCTCATTAGTCTTAACTGGCATTTTTGAACAGGGAGATTACATTTTGTTCTTCTTTGAAGGAGCCTTCAAAAGTGAGAAGGAACGCTGCGTGACAATTCTCTGATTTTGAATGAGAATCCCTAAGTCCAACTGTGGATCAATAATTTGCAAATTATAGTGAAAACATCCTTGTATATACTGCATAGCTAAATGTCTATGGAGATTCTCAGTCATCCAGGTCATGGTTGTCCCAAAGGTGCTTTTTCAAAAGGCAACTGGACTTTATTTTTCCTGGAAAACATTTTGCTTCTCATCCAAGAAGTTTTTTTTACATCTGAAGAAGATCAAATTAGCAAGAGCAGAGATATCAGTAAAAATACTGTTTGCATGCTTTTATTAATATATTTGATTTTACATAATAAGCTTTGTCTAGGTCTGTAGATGTTCTCCTTAGAATATGAAGATATTTCATTTTGTCTGGTTCCTGAATTAAGATATATTAATTTTCCAGATAGGTTTTTCTAGAATTGTAGAGTGAAGCAGCAGGTCTTAGCTAATTATATCATGAAACTTTTTTGCAGAGGGTAAACCACCAAAAGCAGAAATGTTTTGCCTGCTCATAAAGTTTGATTAAATACTTATTGACTTAGATACAAGTAGACCTCAACTTATGACCATAATTGAGCCCAAATTTTCTGTTGTTAAATGAGACATTTGTTAAATGAGTTTTGCCCCACTTTATGACCTTTCTTGCCACTGTTGTTAAGTGAATCACTGCAGTTGATAAGTTAGTGACCTGGTTGTTAACTGAATTTAGCTTCTCCGTTTACTTTGCTTGTCAGAAAGTTGCAAAAGGGGATTACATGACCTTGGGACACATGGCAACAGCCATAACTATGAGCCACTTGCCAAGCATCTGAAGCTTGATCACAAGATCATGGGGATGCTTCAAAGGTCGTAACTGTGAAAACCGGTTGTAAGTCACTTTTTTCAGTGCCACTGTAACTTTGAACAGTCACTAAATAAATTGTTGTAAGTCGACAACTACCTATACAAATCTACTACTTGTGCTTACTTTTTTTTACTTTACTACCTGTAAAAAAAACTACAAATATCGTAACAAGTGAAAATTCAGTCAGGATTGTCACTGGGGATATTTCTGCTTTTGCTCACTATTCTCACGTTCTTACTTCTTTACTGTTCATTTATAGGTAGAAGGCGACAGAGAGTACATCGACCACGTTCTCCAATCCTGGAAGAAAAAGACATCCCCTTTCTTGACTTGCCCAAATCCTCAGAGGACTTAATGGTGCCTAATGAGCATATCATGAATGTTATTGCCATCTATGAGGTACTGCGGAACTTTGGCACTGTTTTACGCTTGTCCCCTTTTCGTTTTGAAGACTTCTGTGCTGCTCTAGTAAGCCAAGAACAGTGTACACTGATGGCTGAGATGCACATAGTGCTTTTAAGAGCAGTTTTACGTGAAGAGGACACTTCCAATACTACCTTTGGACCTGCTGACCTCAAAGATAGTGTTAATTCCACATTATATTTTATAGATGGGATGACTTGGCCAGAGGTTTTGCGGGTATACTGTGAGAGTGACAAGGAGTATCATCATGTTCTTCCTTTTCAAGAGGCAGAGGACTACCCTTATGGACCAGTTAAAAATAAAATTCAAGTTCTGCAATTTTTAGTGGATCAGTTTCTGACAACAAACATTGCACGGGAGGAATTAATGTCAGAAGGTGTGATACAGTATGACGACCATTGTAGAGTTTGTCACAAACTGGGGGACTTGCTTTGCTGTGAAACTTGCTCAGCTGTCTACCACTTAGAGTGTGTGAAACCGCCTCTTGAAGAGGTCCCAGAGGATGAATGGCAGTGTGAAGTTTGTGTAGCGCACAAGGTGCCTGGTGTAACAGACTGTATTGCTGAAATCCAAAAAAACAAACCATACATTCGACATGAACCTATTGGATATGATAGAAACAGGCGGAAATACTGGTTCCTAAACAGGAGGATTGTTATGTAAGTATATATTCTAGCCGTATCAATATTATGCACCTTTTTAATAAAAGGCATTTGATTGATATATTTTAATTTTTTTAACTTGGGTCCAGGCTTCATATGTTATATTTTCTTTTAAGACTAGCTGATAACCCAGTGTTGCCCGAGTATTTATTTATCCCAATCCTGTATTAGACAGGAATGGCGATATGAAGTGGCAACGTAAATGCAGAATGGGCTGTCCTCCTTCTTTCTATTAACGTCTCCACAGTTCCTGAAGAGGCGATGGCAAGAGCAACTTCTCCCTGAGCCCTGATTTTGGCAGCAATTAAATTAGTTAAAAATGTTTTCCCTGTGCCCCCAGAAGCATCAAGAAATGTCGTCTCTGCATGACATACATCGTGTTGGTCTTGTAGTGGCAGGCCCCATTACAAACGCCCCCTTGTGGAGTACTGTGAAGCCGTTACCAAGGCAACTCCACTGCGCTGTAGGCTGTATCTTCACAGAACACACACCCTGATGGGTCGGGGTGTTTTATCCCCACAGTATTTGTTTCCAGAGATAAGTCATCTGTGTACCAAGTTTGGTTGAAATTGCTCGAGGCGTTCCAGAATTATACTGGAACACACACACATCCATTTATTTATTCATATATAGGGTTACAAATTGTATTGTTCACTTTCTGAGGTAAATCTGCACTCATTCAAACATTTACACAGTCATGCATACCTAAGCAATTCTCAGTGGCTGGCCCAGGACTGAATTCCAGAAGAATGGAGGCAAGCTGCACACCGTAATAACAAATTGTAAATGATGATGCCAAACTGGCATCCATTCAATTTTATGCTTTCCAACAAGTACAGTATTTAATGAGGTTTGCTAGCATTTTTCTCCAGCTCTTGGGACTATAATGATCATCACTGTATGCTAACAATCATATACCAGCACTAATATAGGGATATATGATTCATTAGTTTTTATAGTTATATATAGTTAACACATTCTGACAGAATGGACTTGAAAAGGGATAATCTTATCCATTGTATTTGCAGCTCTTTGACTATGTTTATAACTCACAGTATGGTATGTTGAGGCTTACACTCTAGCCAATAAATTATAATTGCACAAACACTCTTACACTCTAGCCAATAAATTATAATTGCACAAACCATCGCACACTCTGATATAATAAAGCCCATCTCACATAATGCCTCAGTGCAGGAGGTTAGGAAAATGCTGTGCTAAAAAAAGATACCATTTTTTTCCATTGGTTTGTTTGTTTATCCTTTGTTTCATAAAGCAGCTGCAAACCTGAGGTGATTGTTTTTCAAACCTAAATTATAAAGGAGGCTTGATATGTGCAAAATAATTAAAAAGTTTTCTTGATGGTGGGCAATGGTGTGACATCCATCTTGATTAATCCTATATATGTACTTCCTTTGGAAGTTTCAGCCCAATAGCAATTCTAATTCTTCTGAGAAGATTTAAAACAAATCCTTATATATTTCTATTTACTAATCCTGACTAAAAGGCTAAAGAAACGATGAAGAAGAAAAACTGATATGCTTTCTATGATGGGTTTTCATTAAGAGAATAAAGGGATTATATTACTCTTTGTATTGTCTAGGTACTTGTGCACAATAAGATAGAACATTCTCTGATTTTGACAAAACAGACTGGCTCCAAATTGGCAAAGGAGTGAGACAAGACTGTATACTCTTTTCTTGCTTATTCAGTCGGATAGATATTGAAGCTGGGCTGGAAAAAGATGTGTAGCATTAAATTTGGAGGAAGAAACATCGATAATAATCTGTGCTGATGGACACTACTGCGATAGTCTAAAATGAAGATGATCTGTAAACTTTAAGCACTGAAAATCAAAGAGCACAATAAAAAAGAGATTAATAAGATTAAGTGTAAAGAAGACCAAATTAATGACAACAAATCCTGCAAACTGTTTTATGAATGACAATAAAAGTATTGAAATGGTGGATAATTTCTGCCTTTTAGGATCAACAATTAGCCGGAAAGAAACCAGTAGTTAAGAAACATGTCACAGACTAGTATTTAGCAGACTAGCCATGAAGGTCTTGGTAAAATAATCGATTCTGGGATCTGTCTACATTGACAAAGATCAGAATAATGCAATGGGTTCTCTGTGACACACTATAGAAGCAAATGTTGGACTTTGACAGCGCATTGACACTTCTGAACTTTTGCATTGGAGAAAACTCCTTTAAAAAAAAAACATGAATAAGCAAGTAAATGAATCTTCAGTTGAATCAACCCAGAGTTCTCACTTGAGGCCCAAGTGACCAGGCTCAAATTATCTCTAATAGCTCTTTGGAGAAATGTATAATTCTGAGAAGGATGGAAGGAAAAAAATGAAGAAGAAGACCAGCAGCAGGGTGGATGGACTCAATTGCAACAGTAATGGGTGCATCATTAGAAAAAATGAACAACTAGGTTAGAGACAAGATCATTATACTAATGGAGTAGTGTGACCTATTAACACTTTACGGAAGTCGAAGTGATATTTACAAAAACAGTATGCTTTCCAATATATGTACAAAATAGTAGAAACATAAGAAATAAGGTCCTACTTAATTTTCTCCCTCTTATGTCTCTTTCCTTCTCTTTCAACTTGTAATTTGGCTTTCTTCTTCTCTTTTCCTCTCAAATACTGATCCTGAAATATCTCTGAATTTTTTCCTGATCATTTTGTTGATAAAAGGTCTTTACCTGACACAAAGGTGCTTTTTCAAGAGGCAACTGGACTTTCTGGTTTTTCTCTGAAGACATTTTGTCTCTCATCCAAGAAGCTTCTTTAGCTCTATGGATGGTGGGGAATGGAAGGATTTATACTCCTTGCAGACAGCTGGTCATTTGCATTCTTTTAGCAGGTCGTTAAGGTCACCTGGAGGTTTATCTGTGTTATCAGGGTCACCTGAATGGTGCAAATGGGTGTGGAGCCTTCTTGGAACTGTTAAAAGGACTGTGTTGTAGAAGTTTGATTCTCACCAGGCTCAAGGTTGACTCAGCCTTCCATCCCTCCAAGTTCGGTAAAATGAGGATCCAGATTGTTGGGGGCAATATGCTGATGTTATAAACTGCCCAGAAAGTGCTGTAAAACACTGTGGGGCAGTATATAAGTCTAAGTGCTTTTGCTATTATGATCATTTCAGCAGTATCCCCACAGTCACATGATAAAAATTCAGGTGGTTGGCAATCAGCATGTATTCCTGATGATTGTAGCATCCAGGGATCATGTGCAATCATTTGTAACCTTCCCAACCAGCTTCTGACAAATAGGATGAGTGGAGGAAGCTGAACTTGCTTAGCAACTGCATAACAACTGCAGTGATTTGCATGCTTAACAACCATGGCAAAATGGTTGTAAAATTGTTGCGAGTTACTTATCAACAATGAAAATTCTGATCCTAACTATAGATGTAGATCGAGGACTATCTATAACCATACTGTGAAAATTAGAGTCTTCAAAATCAAAACGCTGATAATTGGTTCCAATATAGGGATCCTGTATGCTGCCTTATAAAAGTTTATGAGACTGCTTTTGTGACCTAAGAGCTTTGGACTGAAGGGTTGTGATGGTTTGCTGTACCACGTATTCCTTGGGACTCACTGATTACATGCAAAATGTGCCTTTTCTTCCTGCACCATCCCCCCCCCCCAAGATCCACACTTGATACTACCAAATAATGGCTCGTTCCACATTCAGAAATTCTTACCTCTTTGGTGTCCTGTACTAATTGTCTTCCCCTTTCATCATACACAATCAAATAAATCATGCTTTCCCAGTTAAATGTCCTTTTGGTGTGTGTGCATAAATAGCCTTATGTTTACACCATGTATTTGTTTCGAAACATCCCAGTCATTTTTCTTGTGTGCTCCTCCTGTTCTCCTTCATCCATTCTTGCCATCTAATATACTACAGAATATACTTCTCCCACCCCTGCCCAGTAACATTTATTCAGAATATTTTCTATATTCAGAATATTTTACCCCAAACTCATTTCTGCTTCTTCCATTACCTCCATTCACCAGAGCATAATATGGGAAGTCTTCAACTTACAAGTATTCATTTAGCGATCATTTGATGTTGCAACGGCACTGAAAAAAGTAACTTATGACCATTTTTCACACTTATGGTCACATGAACAAAATTTGGACGCTTGGCAACTGGCATGTATTTATGATGCAGTGTCCTGAGTTCATCTTTTGTGACCTACTGACCAGCAAAGTCAATACTACTGCTACTACATTCATGTCAGAAGCATTGAAGAGCTTCCAGGTTGAAAGGATTGAGTGATGACATCACTGTTGCCTGGAGGATGGCCAGTTGAGGGCTCCTTTCATGTCACTGTTATATTGTGTACTGTAATGGTATCCATTTATCTATTTGCGGTCGCCTACTTTTGAACTGTTAAGTCGGCAGGAGCTGGAATGTGTTATAACAGGGGTATCAAACTGGCGGCCCATGGGCTGGGTGCATCATACGCAGGCCACACCCACCCCATCTCTGCAAATGGGAAAAACGTCATGAAACATCATGTGATGGCGACCTGATGTGGTGAGTTTGACAACTGTGTGTTACAGGAACTCACCCCATCTTGTGATAGCAATCGGGTCTCAAACATAAGCTGCTGATCCTATAGCAAGGTCAATGGGGAAGCCGCATTCACTTAACAACCATGTTACTAACTTAATTGCAATGATTTACTTAGCAACTGTGGCATAAAAGGTCGTAAATGGGGCAAAACTCACTTAACAACTGTCTTGCTTAGCAACTGTAATTTTGGGCTCAACTGTGGTTGTAAGTTGTTTGTAACTATTACCAAACTGAGGTTTCCTAGATTCATGTGCTGCAATTGCAGATTGGTGGTGACACAGAAACAACCATCTAGTGTTCATGGGTGGCATTTGTGTTTAGGAATAAATTCCCCTCTGTTGGATGTCAAGCTGCAATGCCATTTCGATTTAGGCAATTTTTAACAAATTTACATATTTGTACTACCCTTCTTTTGCAACCAAGATAATATGCTATATCATCAAGGTCATTTACTGTCAATGTGTAAAGCAGACATATAACCTGATGCTACTTAGCTGTCATCAGCCAGACGATGTCCACGAATTATGAGAGTTATAGAAGAGTGCCAACTTTTCTATCCTACCTATAATAATAGGCAAAGAATCAGCAATATAAGAACCAATCAGCTTGTCTGTACTTTTCAGCTAGGGATATTATTATTATTACTCTTTGGGTACATATTTCTTTTCCTAAGCCCATATAATTGTTTCTAAAATAATCACTTACTTCACTCAGTGAAGAACTAGTTCTGAAAAAGTAAGGCTTAAAATCTAATCTGGGAATTACAATTTAAGAAATGTGTGCTCGATTATTATTATCAATTTGGTAAGATGCATGTAGATTTAAAGAGGACAGTTCCATTTTTAAAGATGTACTAGGGTTGTGCCAGATGAGGTTATTTTTGAGAAATGCATACAAATACTGACTGTGTGTGCGTGCATGAATGAGTAAGAAATTAGATGAAATGTTAATATCTACTAAAGTAATTTATAATTTTTAAATAAGTGAGAATCAGCTTTTCCATTGATTATTTATTTATAATAAAAATAAATATATTTTTACTTTTTAAAATATTGCAATATAGCTTCAAGCTGCAAACTCCATCAAAGAATACATGAATTAAAAGAAAATGCACACATGGGACACATTCAAACATGCAGTGGCTTAGAAAAATACTGAAGACAGGTGGACACGAAATATTTGTGTTGGAAGAAAACTCATATGGAAACATGAACTAAAGCAAGATTTGAAAGATTAAAAACTGACTGAAACCACATTTGATAGATTTGAGTTTCAGAATAAAAATTGAGAATCAGAATAAAAATTCTGATTCTGATTCTCCCTCCCCCAATTAAAAAGTTTAAGTTACATTATTGGGTAAATGAGTCCTAAGAACTTTACAATCTGGATATGAACTTTTGTGTACGGGAATAGTAATTGAATTCATGAGAGATGTGTCAAATTTATCAGAACAAACCAAGCTTCTGGAGTTGCGAATTTCTTTCTTGTGTATGCTTCTTTCAGATTTGGCTCTTGATCCTTGACAATTTGAAGTTTAAACCATTTGATGTTTGCAATTTTATTGGGACTCAAGCTTGTTAAATGGGACTGTTTTTGATACAGTCACACTTGGATATGACAGACATCCAAGAAGCAAGTGGAAAATCTAACCAGATGTGAGTGATAAGTCAACAACTCCAGCATAATCATTTTATTTTGGCAGTGGATATTCCTGTTTCTTTCAAATTACCTGCAGGTGGCTAAGCAGTAGGAACATTAAGCAATAAATTAATACACTTTCAAAGTGACAAAACAAAACCAAAAAAGCCAACAACTGAGTAATAACAGTAATGAACGAAACTATAAGACTTCTCAGCCAATTAAAAACAGACTAAAGTAAAGCAATCAAATGCCATTAAAAGTACGGAGGTATAAAACTATATGCTGTTGAATGCTTAAAATATTATGAAATTGGTGCCAAGTGAAGATAACATACTTAGCAAAAAAGTTGTGCCTTCAAAAGGCCTATCCGTTTGGTAGATATTTGCCAAACCTAAAATGGTTTTCTTTGCCTCATGGTCTCTCATTTGTTTGTGTGCTTGCTATATGAATGTTGTATTCATTCCCAAACACAGTGAAGCAGATAATAATAATAAAAAAAATCAGAAAAAATAATTCCTCAAATAAACAATGAATAAAACCATCCAAACGAATAATAATAATAATAAAAAAAATCCAACATAAGGGAACACAGAAAAAGCTACAAAAACATGTGTCCACAATGCATCCAAAAATTCACCACAAGGCTTCCTTCTGGGCCACTTTTTATTTCTTCTCCTGAAACTCAGGAAGGAAATGGGTAGACCAAATTCCCCCTAAGAAAAGATAAATTCTGAAGAGGTTCTTCACAATGAAATGTTTCAGAATAAATTCCTAAATGGAATAAATTCATAAATAAATAGCAATTTCTGGTCCCAGTTCTGGTGGGTTAGCTCAAGGACTACATTGTACTGGGAAGTCTCTCACCTTTCACTTTAGAGGTGAACATTATAGTTGCATTTTTTTTGTATTCTATGGCAAAATTTCTCAACCATAGCACCTTTGGGATGTGTGGACTTGATTGCTAGGGTAGAGAATTGTGGGATTTGGAGCCCATACATGCACAGAGACAAATTCCTTGTGTGTCTAAACATACCTGGCAAATAAAGAACTATTCTATTCTATTCTATTCTATTCTATTCTATTCTATTCTATTCTATTCTATTCTATTCTATTCT
>JANHJO010001771.1:89823-101896 GCA_032468235.1 Pseudoxyrhopus heterurus | reverse complement strand
GGTTTTCCCTAGCCCAAAGAAAACCCAAAATCCAACCCCTACACCCAATAGTTCATCACATGGTCCAATCATTACTTTGTTCCAACTGGAGACTATCCCCAATCACTCCACTCCAGGTGCAGAGTAACATGTTCTTGACTTTCTGAGAAAAGAATGTTGTTGTGGCAAATCTTCCACCACTTGAAATCCCCCTCCCAAATTCCCAGGCACTGAATGTGGCAGCACAGAAGCCTCAAAGGAAAATGGCTTCCAAGCTGACAATTGCAGGCTAATTCTGCCAACTGCCAGCAGTTCGATTCTCACTGGCTCCAGGTTGATTCAGCCTGCCATCCTTCTGAGGTTGGTAAAATGAGGATGCAGATTGTTGGAGGCAATATGCTGACCTTGTAAACTCCTTAGAGTGGACTGTAAAGCACTATGGTTTATATAGCAGTATATAAGTCTAAATGCTATTGCTATTGTTGGAGTTGTGGTTGGTATATATCTGATTTTTTTTTACAGTTTTACTTTCCATAAGAGAGACAGTTTGATTTAGTGGTTAAAGGAAACAGGTTAGAAACCAAGAGAATGTGAGTTCTAGATCTGTCCTAGGTATTTTGTGACATGGATCAGTCATGCTTTCTCTGCCCTAGGAAGTAGGCAGTGCAGGTCACTTTCAAAAATATTAGCTAAAAACCTACAGGAATCTATCCAGGCAATTGCCAAGAGTCAAGACTGACTCAACAGCACAAATTTAGTCTACATAAACTCTAGTGCAAAATTAATAAACATTGGTTAAATATGTTTAATAAACATCTTTCACATTACTATATTTGCTAGTTATACTAACTGATGGTTTAATGATGCTAACTGATTATATAATGCTGGTATTTACAATAAAATATAAATGACATTCTTTGGATTATATTGCTATCTTGTACTAGTAAGAATTGTGGATTAACACTTCCTAATGTAGAAGACTATTAAATTAATATTAAGTACATTATGAGTGGGCAGGTGTCCTTTTTTATAACTTTTCTCATCCATCCGCCCTCTCCCCCCCCCCCACTTCCAGTCTAAAATAATATAGATATTTATCTATCACGTATAATTAAGAGTAGCTTTCTGATTTCAGATGTTAACGTTCTGTATTGGAAGTGTTCAGGTGAATACTATGTACCTAAATTAGCTTTTTTTTTTTTTTGGTAGATGAAACAACTAAGACTATTCCTAATCTGAATGTTGATTTATCTGCTGAAGCACTTTTGTCAGATCCGGAAAACAGCAGTAGCAATGAACCAAATTCTATGCAGAGTGAATCTGTGAAGAATTCTGATGAAGTGGAAATCACTGAAGGAGGTTCTCAGCACTCAGAGGATCTAGGTACAAATAATGCTTAATAATCACAAGAATGTGCTGAGTGCTTATTTTTAGTGTAAAATGGCTGTGCTCGTTTGCCTTACTTGTATATTCCTATTTAAGCTTTTTTTCCCCCTGATAGGTGATAAATCTAATGGTGAGAGAAGTGAATCTCCAAACAGTGGAATAGGCACTCCGGGTTCAACGCGAATGGTGACTAGGTTACGAAATCCAGATAGCAAACTCAGCCAGCTGAAAAGTCAGCAGGTTGCTGCTGCAGCACATGAAGCAAATAAGCTTTTCAAAGAAGGCAAAGAGGTTTGTGTTAGTGTTGAAAAATAAAAAGTGTTCTGATTCATTGAAGTGCCAAAATAATAAGAATTACAAACAAAACCAGAAACAAATATGCATGGAAATGCCAGCAATGAAGGCATCAATAGCTATGCACATAGGTATATACATGTATATAATTATTATAATACTTGTATGCTTCTGAATCTGGAATGATAATTGTTTTCCTAAACATGTGCTTTCAGTTTCTTTGTTCTGGAATTCAAAAATTCTATGCTGCTATCAGACATCGTGAATCATGCTTATGTTCTTTTGGCCAAAAATGTTAATGGAATGCAAGCCTAGCTTATTATTGAGGTTTGTTCATGTGTTTATTTATTACCACTATACTTGCATTGTTGAATTCCAGAAAGACTTGTAAGTGTTACAAATAATAGAGAACTAAAATAAAATAAAAAAACAAGAAAAACAGAACATCCCTATCAAAAGAGATCATGGTAAACCTGGCAATAGAGTTAAGTGTATAGAAATTAATTTTTGGTTTAAAAGCAATATCTACCATGGTAGGTAAGAGACTAATTATTATACGGGGCAACCCCTATATTGTCAAATACATGCCATAGTAAACATTATTGCTCATTCTTAACATGGTAGTTCCCAAAGGCTGTAGAATTTTGCCCCTTGTTTAAAACTTTGAGATTTAAGTTTTTTTTAAAAAAAACATTCTTAAGTTTTGTTGCTTTTGTTTGTTTTGTTTTGACTTCATTAAGGTGCTTGTGGTTAATTCTCAAGGGGAAATTTCCCGAATGAATACCAAGAAGGAAATAATAATGAAAGCAGGCATCAGCAATTATTTTAAGCTGGGTCAAGAAGGGAAGTATCGTGTCTACCATAATCAGTATGCTACCAATTCTTTTGCTCTGAATAAACATCAACACCGAGAAGACCATGACAAAAGACGTCATCTTTCTCACAAGTTTTGTCTAAGTCCTGCCGGAGAGTTCAAATGGAATGGTTCTGTCCATGGGTCAAAAGTTCTCACAATATCTACACTAAGATTAACAATAATTCAGCTAGAGAATAACATCCCCTCCTCATTCCTCCATCCCAACTGGGCTTCACACAGGTAAACACAGCTATGATTTTCATAGGTATGTTGGGCATAGGAGCATTAAATTATGGGAAAATACACCAGAGTTAAGGAGCTTTCGGTTGAACTTTCAACACGAGAAATAACGAAAAAAAGGAGTAAAAAATAAGGTAAACATAGCAGTAGGTAGTTGCTTCTGTTGCAGAGAACAGAACAGATATAGAAAAGACATTGCAAAGGGGGGGGGGACATTAAGAAGGGATTTGAATGAAAATAACATCAGATTTTATATTTTATCATACTATAGATATACGCCAATAGACCCAGGATTGAGGTTGAAGATAGGGTTAAGTTATACCATCACTTCAAGGTTGTTGTTTTTTTTTTTGCATCAATGGGGCTGTTGCTTGCTATTTTATTGTTTTTGTTTTGCTGTTGAAGATGGCTTAGTGAACACAACCTACTTAATGTGTTTCATATTTTTGTCGAATCACAGATCTAATTGGATCAAAGCTGTCCAGATGTGCAGCAAGCCTAGAGAATTTGCATTGGCTCTGGCTATATTGGAATGTGCAATTAAACCAGTTGTTATGCTGCCCATTTGGAGGGAGTCCTTGGGACACACCAGGTAACATATTTGAGTGTGTATAGAAGCAGTTCCGATAATCTCTCCCAGAGTACTTGACAATGCTAGGCCAGCTTCATACCTTAAATGCTCTTATGTGTATCTTACGATTAGGTTACGCAGAATGACAGCGATTGAAAGGGAAGAAAAAGAGAAGGCCAAAAAAAAGGAGAGAAAACAAGAGGAAGAAGAAACAATGCAACAAGCAACTTGGGTGAAATATACTTTTCCCATCAAACACCAGGTATTTATTTCTACATAACATTATCTTTTTTTAAAAAAAACTAACTTATTTTAGCAGATTGCTACTACTCTTTGAGTAAATTTAAAAGGCTGTGAATATTAATGGAACGAGAGTTGAAATAATTGCAGTAATACAATAAATAAAAACAGAAGGGACCTGAATGAATTTGGAGTACTGCTGTAATCAGATCTCACTCCATTAGGGATGTAATCTTGCTCATTTGATCACCAAACATCTTTGATATTAAATGTGGTTAGAGTTAATTAAGGGAAATTCTTAGATGGACCCTTTTTCTTCTCCCCCAGTGAATTCTGAGTGGAGGTCAATTTCTTAGGAGTCCAGCTGGGAATGGCAAACCTATATCCCCAAAAGAGTGTGTGTGATCTTTTTCTCTCTTACTCTGGTAAGCATGGAACATAGATGGTTGTTAAACTTAGCACGTGGAAATTCTAACAACCAGAATCTGAGCAAGAGGAAAAAGTAAATTATGGAATAAAATTGCTCTCCTTTTTCTTTCAATAATTCTTTTGCAAAGCTTGTGAAAACAGGTGCACTCTTGAGTTTCCCATTTTCCCATGGGAATAGGGAAAAACAGGCAGTTCTGACAGATCGTGCATTCATGTGTGATGAGTAAAAGGATCATATCTCTACCACTGGTATTTGCAAGGTGTGTGACCTGAGAGCTGATTGTTAACAATCGTGGGTGACTTTTACATCAACAGGTAGAATTCCATCATTGTGACCCCTAAGGCTTGTCTGAATTTCTGCCTGAGATGTACTCGGAAGTGCAACTTGGTAGTACTCCCTAAATTTTAAAAATTGGAAAATGGGTGCAATGAGTCAGCATACCCAGTTGAAAAGAGAGGGCAAAGGTTTCTCAGATCAAAGAAAGGTGACACCACAACAAGAGTTGACAGAGGATGCAGCTGTTCATAACAAAGTGAATCAAACAAACAAACAAAATATAAGGCCCAGTGGACAAAACTGACAACCAAAAACAAATATGAAGTGACTGCCTGAGATGCAAATGTTGCATCAATAAAAATGACATATTCCAAATCATGTGAAGTAATATTTGTACTGCATACTCAAGACACTTTCCTTAACTATTTTATCTAGTCCTGGAAATACCACAGTAATAAAAATTCAGGTAAACTGAAGCAAATTCAAAGAAGGACAATAAAAATGATCTGGGATAAAGAAAAATCTTGTGAAGAGAGATCAAAGAAATTAGAATTGTTACTTCTTGAGAAGAAAGGGGATATGATAGTAGCAGATACCTGAAATAAGTTTCTAAAGGGCATCAAGATCTGTCCTTCTATATGTAGAAGAATGGATTTCAATGACAGATTCCATTTGAATATTAGAAAATAATGTCAAAGGGTCTGGGCAGATTGACAGTGGAGCCAGTTATGGAAAAACTGAAAGGTAACTTAGAGGTAGATAACTAAATCTCCAGATTTTGCTGTATTTTAGCAACATTACCAATATTGAGGAATACTGGAAATTATAATTCAGGAATAGCCAGAGAGCCACACATTTTCCTACTCTAAATATGAGCTCAAAAGAATGAAAAGAGTGGAAAAAGTACCCAACTCACTATCGCTAACAGGCCTGCCCATGGGAGTCCGGAGCAGGAGTGCTTATCCTAGCAGTATAGTCTATTGCTACATAGTATATTCTATTGCAGTTCCCTTGGTTTGTATAATTGTAAACTTGCTTTTTTAAGTCTGGTGTGCATGTGTATATGTGATTTGTGACTTCTTAATTAAGACTTACATTGTTTTGGTTAGTCCCTGTAATATACCAGACCCCAACATGATGGCATGTTTTTTTAAAACCCTCATATATATTGGTTATTAATTTTCCCTACCATATATAATGCTGCTTTTTAATGGGTTGTTTTTGTTCCAACTTTTATTTTAGTTTAATTCCAGATCTAGGATTTGTAAACTGCTTCAGATTTCTTTGTAATAATTTATTATGCTGATTTTTTATAACTAATACATAATGTATTTATTGCCTTCTTGAATGCAGTTCATATAGTACCATAGACACACTTCTCGTTTAGTATCTGTGTTCTGTTCCAGAGACAGAAGATTAAACAGAATCGTCACTAATGGGACGTGATAGAGGGAGGGAGGGAGGGGGACAACAGGCAGAGACTACAAAGACCACTGGTTGCTGCAGTCTCATTCAGATAGAATTCTCTTGTGCAGTATGCCAGTCTTATTCAGGCATGCATTGTTGTCAGGCAGATGAACATTGGTTATAAATGTGTGCATTGGCTGGAAATGAATTTTTAATTACTATTATATGCTGTCATATTTGCAAATGGTTGCTAACCTAGATAATCGAGCTAAATGAGGGATAGATGTATGGTTACCATTGAAACAGTATTCAGTGCTAATGATCACAGTAATTTAGAAGAGAATATTATTGGTCAATCCTTTTAGCAAGGTAATAAGGAGAAGTTCAGTTTTAAATATCTTGCCAATTAATCATAGTTGAGAACCTAAGCATTGTTTGAACTTCCAAGGAAACTAGAGAAATCAGGGTTTAAGATTACTCGTCTGCCTTTTTCAAGTCAGGTGTTTGCTCCTGATATACCAACCTCTGGCAATGAAGAATGACTGTTAACTAAGGCGCATGAATTTGCACAGACCTTAGATAAACTTTCGATTTCAGCATTAGCTGAATTCATAGAGTAAACATAAGACAGTTTTATTAATTTTTTCTAAAGCTAGCTGTTTTTGATGCTCACAAAACCCGAATAATAAATTCTATAGTCACCTTTTCATTCTGATGAAAAGGATTTCTGTTTTAGGCAGAGGTGGTTTGCTCTGGGGGGCATGTGCACTCCTAACCAATTATTTCTAAAGTCCTTTGCGACTTTTCATTGTAAAAAATAAATTGCCAAGCAAAAGATTGTTTAGAACTTGAATGGATAAAGCGTTAACTACTAAGAAAAAAAAAAGAAAATTGAAAGTTCATTTCAAAGCCATATTTTATGTGTTGTAAAGATGGAAATTCATATAAAAATTAACAAAATGTATTTTAACTTTTTCATAGGTCTGGAAACAAAAAGGAGAAGAATATAGAGTAACGGGATATGGTGGATGGATATGGATTAGTAAAACACATGTTCATAGATTTGTACCCAGATTACCTGGAAATACTAATGTCAGTTATAGAAAGTTACTACTTGGTAAGTGCTGGAAATCTTCATTATCATTTTTATTATTTCATTAATTTTATTATAACTGACCAGTCCAATAGACTCTGGATATCTTACAAAATAGAGCTATGATTTTGAAATATGAAGTCAAGTTTAAAACACCAAACACCAGTTTTCACTATGTATTTTCAAGAAATATTGTAATATTATTTTAATTTCTTTCTAGTTACAGCAAGCAGTTCAGGAGAAAAATATACATCTGTAAAATACTCTTGTTTCTATCAATTAAATATGGTGTTGCTGTAAAAAGTTTCTAATTATTCACATAAGTGTCTTAATTTTCTCAATAATGGAAGAAGCAAACTATTGTAATTTGGTTTCATATCAAATTTCTACAGCTAGTCCATTTAACTATATTAAATTTTGTAATTAAAGAGAAAATTTATGTGTTTAGTAATATACCCTAAACCCCAGTGTAATAGATTCAAAGCTATATAGAGCAGACTCTGACAAATAGAATGTTTCCATAGATGAAAATCATTTTTATTGATTTCCCCCCTTTCTGATGTGATCAGAAAATCTTTTCTGGAAGGTTAGGGGCCTTTTGGTATGGTAGGAAAGAGAGCACTACAGCAGAAAGAGAAGGGACAAAATCACCTCTACAAGATCAGAATCTCTTTTTGCAAAGAGATTGTTAAACAAGCTTAACAATTTTGCAAAATTGTTAAGCTTGTTATAACAATGTCATTTTCTAGTTGTCAGTGATACAGAAATAACTATGTTTTTATTATGTGGTAATAGATAATGGCTTTTAATACTTTTGGTGATTAGGTTTAGTCAATTTCCATTGTTAAGATCCTGTTAGATCTTATGGTCAGATCCTGTATGATCTCATGGTTAGTAGCATTTCTATAGAAGATAATTGCATTTTGGGGGGGAAATAAAGTGCTTTACTGTAATTGCGTAGTTCTGTTTCTGAATACAGTACTAGGCTTCGAGTAAGTCTTTTTTGAAAGTATATGCCTCTGTGAGAGGCTTATACTGACAAAGTAACCAAAATCATATGAGTATCTGCATATTTCTTTATCAGCAAAGAACAACACTGCTGCTATCACAGAACAACAGCACGAATTGGATAAAAGGAAAAATCCAGCAAAAGTAAAAGTAGAGCACTGTTCTTTGAAAGATAGAATAAAGAGCTTCCATGAACCACATAAAAAGGACCAAAAAGAAACTGAACATTCTGAGACTATGAAGAAAAGTCAAACCAAGGAAGAAAATGAACTAGATGAAGAAAAAACTGAAATTGAACGACATTTTGAAAAATCAGATCAAGCGAAAGAAGGTAATAAGCGCTTTTATCCGTTTTAATAAACATCTAACCTTTCATGGTTGAGTGAAATGTTTATGTGTGCAACATTTACTTGAAGACAGTCTAGAGAAAATAATTATTCATGGTAGAAACAGAGTGCTTTATTCCATATGCCTGCACATATTGTTGCAAAAGAATATGTAATCAGTCACAATTTAGCCTTCCTCGGTCTGAATTAATTCCAAATGGGGGATTTCAGACTTCCAGGATTCTCTACCCAGTTTGACTATGAGCCGTGGTGGCTCAGTGGTTAGAATGCAGTACTGCAGGCTACTTCTGCTGACTGCCAGCTATCAGCAGTTCAAATCTCACCAGGCTCAAGGTTGACTCAGCCTTCCATCCTTCCGAAGTCGGTAAAATGAGGACCCAGATTGTTTTTCCCCCCCAAAAAAGTTTGATTTTATTTTATACAACATCATCCATCAAACAGTGTGTCAAAGTAGGTTACAAATAATGTGTGCAAACATAATTCAGATTTCCATTACATTTCATCCATATGCAAATATTATTCTTAACTCTAATGATTACATATTCAACATTCTTGATATTTTCTACTACTCTTTTTCGCTTCAATTTTCTAACCATCGATAAAATGTTTCCCATATTTTGTAGTATTCTGTATCTTCTCTTTAATTGCCAATGTCAATCTGTTCATTTCTGCACATTCTAAAATTTTACTTATGACCTTCTCTTCATTAGGTATTATTTCACTCTTCCAATTTTGTGCAAATACAATCCTTGCTGCTGTCAATACATGAATAATCAAATATGCATCTTCCTTATTATAAGTATCGGGTAGTATTCCCAATAAGAATATCTTTGGTTTCAACTCAATATATTGCATTGTCATTTTTTTTCTAGCCATGTACATATTTTTAACCAATATTTTTTAGCTTCTACACATGTCCACCACATATGACACAATGGTTAGAATGCAGTACTGCAGGCTACTTCTGATGACTGCTGGCTGTCATAAGTTTGGCAGTTTGAATCTCACCAGACTTAAGGTTGACTCAGTCTTCCATCCATCCAAGATTGGTAAAACGAGGACCCAAATTGTTGGGGCGGGGGGAAAGATGCCGACTCTGTAAACTGCTTAGAGAGGGCTGTGAAGCACTGTGAAGCGGTATATAAGTCTAAGTGCTATTGCTACTTTGTTTATCGCAGTGTTTCTTAACTTGTGTGGACTTTATCAGCAGTGTGCTGATCAAGATCACATGAAGTGTTAGGACCACTTTATAATGCCTTGGTAAGACCACACCTGGAATATTGCGTTTTGGAGTTTTGGTGGCTCAAGTGGTTAGAACAGAGTTCTTTACATAGGGCCTAGGAAGGAAATGGCTGACCATTTTGCAGAGACCCTGGGGAAGAAGTTTACACTAAAGTCACTAGGCCAAGTGGATAAGTACCTCAGTGTCCACATAATCAGGACAGAGAGGAGGTTTGCACTCTCCCAAAAAGAGAAGGTTCTGGAGCTTCTCGAGAAGTGCAAGATGATGGACTCTAATATCACTAATACTCCTATGCAAACCAATTTTTTGGCTCAGGCATACAAAGAAAGACCTGAATTCCAAGACAATTCATTTTATACGTCTGTGATCAGTTCTCTGCTCTATATTAGTAACTGGACTAGGCCTGATATCGCTCTTAGCGTTAACTTATTGGCCAGACATGTAGAGCATCCTACACAGATCCACTGGGTAGCTATAAAAAGGCTACTCAGGTATCTTAAGGGCACAACGGACACAGTTTTGCTCCCAGAGCCAACAAAAGGAGGTGTGCCTCAATTGTCCGCTGATGCAGATGCTGACTGGGGCACTGATCCTGAATCCCGCAAGAGCACTTTGGGTTTTCTCATCCTCCAAAATGGTAGCCCTATCCATTGGCATGTGGGGCGACAGAAGTTTATCTCATGTTCATCTGCAGAAGCAAAGAATGCCTGCCTGTTGGACACTGCCAATGACCTAACATGGTTTGATGATCTCATCACCAACATCTGGGCTCTACCTCAACTGCCAATTCAAATTTTGGAGGATAACACCGCCGCAATAGACATATCTCAGACCCGTGCTTCAGGACCTAGATCAAGGCATATTGATATGCATAATGATGTGTTTGTTGTCCCAGTTTTCTCGACTAGCAAGAAGAGGACTGTCACATAGATACTTGTGGATTAATTATAATTTAACAAAATGGCCCCTTAGAAATTTCCCAATTTTCTCTATTGCCTGGTCCTCTTCTGGACATATGACCTTCAGATGACATACTTGGGCACTGCTGGAAAGAGCTTCGCAAAAGATGGCCACCATTTTGAATTGTACCCAGATGCCTATTGGCAACTATTGCCACTCAGCTACTGTGGGGACACTTGGATGTAATGTAAAGTCGGTATAGAACAGTACAATGCAGTTCAGTATAGTATAGTTAGGACATCAACATTCATGACTTCATTTTCCTAGTCCGGTCTAACAGGTAGAGCAGACATCAATCTTGTGTTTCTTCTCTGTCCTTCATCTTTGTGAGAACAGTCTTCTCTGAGATATGATGTCATACATTTAGAAAACCGATGTTTCAACCCTGGAGAAATGAAAGTGAAGTAATAGTTGGCGGTTGTGTTCAATTGTCCTTCTATAAAAGACAACCAATACAATTCAAAATTCAAATCACATTTCTGGACTGTTTGGAAAAATGATATAAGAATCGTAGCCCATAATTGTGAGGCCATAGAATAGAATAGAATAGAATAGAATAGAATAGAATAGAATAGAATAGAATAGAATAGAATAGAATAGAATAACAGAGTTGGAATGGACCTTGGAGGTCTTCTAGTCCAACCCCCTGTTTAGGCAGGTTTACCGGAGAATATAGAAGAGAAGAGAATGCAGAATAGAATAGAATACAGAATAAAATATAGAATAGAATAATAATTTTATTGTCACTTTGAAGGTACAGTAATCGTCATACATTAAAATGAAATTTTCTTGCATGCAGCTCTCAAAAGCGTCACCAACTCCAATATACACTACATAACTAAATTCCCACCCAAATTCCGTCGTAAGATGAGGACCTTCCGTATTTTTTTCGCCTCATTGGCTTGTGCAAAATGCTTGGGGCGTCCAAAGAACGTCCCTCAGATCGGTCGTGTTGACAATTTCCAGCAGTTTAAAATCCCTCCCCCTCCCTTTTTTTTTGTAAATGCCTTGTATTTTTGAATGCTCTGCCTGCACGTCGTTGTACCGGGGTGGGGGGGATAAAAGGGAGGTTTTTATGCCCTTGGAAATTGCCAACGAAGCTGGCTCCAGTGCAATTGCACCGAGGCCTTTGTGGCGACTCGATTGCTTCTTTCCTTTAATATTTGATTTGAGGGCCGTAATCGAGGGCGAGAGAGAAGGCTCGGCTGTCTAAATCGGATCCTAATGGATGCCTTGCTTCTTCCTGGCTCTTCTCCTCCCTCCCCACCTCCTCGCCCCGGTTTGCTGCAAATCTGGCTGAAACCCACCCGCCCTCCCCATTTATTATTTTTTTTTGCAAGGTTCTTTTTGAGATCATTCATTATTTACCGAGCTGAGCCTCCTAGCAGGCTCTCGTCTCCTGCAAACTTTGATGGATTTTGCTGCGTCCGGGGGAATTGTATTTTTTTTGTTCTTGTTGTTCCAAATGGTCTTGGCCTTCATTCGTGTCTTTGCATCTCTTATCCCCCCTTCTTATGGGGGGATTTGCACGGGCTGGGTTTGTGAGTGGGTGGGTGGGGGGGCTCTCCCTTTGCAGGAAGGCCACTGCGAAATTTAGGGTGAGCAAGTGTGACCCCGTAAGACCCAGCTGGTGTTTTTTTGGGGTACATAAAGGGAGAAAGCATAATAAAAAGCAGAGACATCACCCTGCCAACAAAAGTGCGTATAGTCAAGGCTATGGTTTTCCCAGTTGCAATGTATGGC
>JANHJO010001771.1:8411-19218 GCA_032468235.1 Pseudoxyrhopus heterurus | reverse complement strand
TCTTGTCTGAAATTGTGTAGGGTCTCTTGCTTGAGCAGGGGGCTGGACTAGAAGATCTCCAAGGTCCCTTCCAGCTCAATTCTAATTCTAATTCTAAACCATCATAAATATGAATCAGTTACCAAGCACCTGAATTTTGATCCCATGACCCTGGGGATGCTGCAATGGTCGCAAGTGTGAAAAATGGTCATAAGTCACTTTTTTTCAGTGCCATTGTTAACTTTGAATAGTCATTAAATGAACTGTTGTAGGTCAAGAACTACCTGTACTTGTTAGCAGTGCTGAAACAGCAGAGCTTTAGTGGGATTAAAACTGTTACTCCGTGTTTGGTGTAGTGGTTAAGTCTGGTGTAATGGATAAAACACCAGGCTAAAATTGGTAGATGGCGAGTTCTAGTCCTGAGCTAGGCACCAAGCCAACTGGGTGACCTTGGGCCAGTCAGCGCTGGGAAGCAGACAAGGGCAAAAACCACTTCCAAAACAGCAAGAAAACTGCAAGGAATTGTATAAGCAGTCACCAGAAACCAATACACACAGGTGCAAGAAGTTAACAGCTGGCCAACTTGATGTCAATAAGACATCTCTAGCTGTCTTTACTCTAGAATAAATTGAGATCCAGAACTTTTTGTGAAGACTTGGCACCTGCAGCTGACACAAATTCATCCCCCTAAAGTTTGAAGAACCACCACGGAATATGCCTGCTCAATAGAAAAACCATGTAGTTTCCCTGTTTCAAATTACATTTTTAAATAAATTATTTAAGGTATTTTTGATTCCTGAGAATATACTTTGCATTTCATGAATGGGTTCTTAACTGCAAACTGAAGGAGCACTTGTTGACCACAAATGTGACTATTTTAAACTAGTGTTTTTCAAACATGGAAACTTCAACAGTGTGGACTTCAACTTCCAGAATTCCCCGGCCAGCAGGGTGGTTGAAGAATTCTGGCAGTTGAAGTCCACAACCACGTTTGAAAAACACTTGATTTTTCCCCGGTTTCCCCCCCCTTTACTTTGTGTTATCCAGATACGAAACAATGTTTTCAAGGGAGCTCGAGATTGTTTCTAAGCAGTCACGCACAGCGTGGAAAAGTTCCCCGGGGTGCATCTGGCGCGTAACAAGAGTTTTTGAGCAGAAGAACCCACAAACTTTCCTGAGGTAGTTTGAATGCTAACAAGCCTTGCTCGCGCCCTATCTCCCATTCCTCGTGTCAAGAGATGCACGACCAGGGTTTGTTTTATTCCGTTCCAGACCGATGGTGAGAATGAAGAACCAAAGCGACTAACAAAGCCTAAGAAACACCCATCATCAAGCTCAGGAAACGTCTTCATAATTTTTAATCCCGCTGCAAAACAAGAGCTACG
Source organism: Pseudoxyrhopus heterurus (assembly GCA_032468235.1). Classification (NCBI taxonomy): domain Eukaryota; kingdom Metazoa; phylum Chordata; class Lepidosauria; order Squamata; genus Pseudoxyrhopus; species Pseudoxyrhopus heterurus. Next base: position 17,854 of record JANHJO010001771.1, on the reverse strand, counting down.
AACGACCCAGATGGGACTCGAACCCACAATCCCCAGCTCCGGAGGCTGATGCCTTATCCATTAGGCCACTGGGTCACTCAGCAAAGAGCTGTGAGAGCCGCGTTCTAAGGGCCCCTCCCGACCACGCATGACTCCGCCCACCCACGTCTGTCCTTTCCCTCCTGATTTCGTTTCCCGTCATTAATTGGCCACGCCCCCTCCCGCCTCGGTTAGCTTCGTGTTCTACCAGCTCACGCCCCCTCATTTCGCTACCCTTTGGGTGGGTTCGAAGGCTGGCTGCGTTCTAACTCCTCCTCAAAGGTTTACCGGCCTAAAACTGATCTACCGTCCGTCTGGAAACGTTTACCGCTAATCCATAGTGTCACCACTTGAAAAATGCTGTATGTGACCATATAAACAATGAAGAACGCCCGATAACCAAGCTGACGACATAACGGTCAATTCTACCCCCACGCGGAGTTCGTGTCGTAGCGTTTGCTTGGCAAACCGCCGCCCCTTTTACGCTGGGAAATGTAGTTCCGCGGGCCTCGCGCGTGGGCGTTGGAACATAACGATCGCGAGATCTCGGACTCACGAAAGACACCTCCCTCCTTCTCTCCCTCTGTGTCAGGAACGCGAGAGCTTGAGCGTCTTATATTTTTTCAAACTGGCCAATGAGAGGCTTGCTTGGACTCGAATTCACCAATGAGAGCGGGAGGCCGCAAGAAGTTTAAATCACACCTCGAGGAGGCTGGGGGGAGGAACGAGAGTGGGAGCTTCGCAGCTCCAGCAGTTCGGTTCAACGTGTTGGGGCGCTGTCGGGTAAGTGGCGGAGCCGCGCCGGGTCTACAAGGAGCGAAGGGTGCGCTGAGACTTAGGACGGAGGGGTGAGGCAGGCTTCCTCAGAGGGTCCGAAAGCGGGGAAACGTGGGCAGGCTGTGGTGGAGAAGGTTCAAAAGCGTGGGGGGGGTGGAAATGTTAGTAAAAGAGCTTTCCAGACCGGGACGGTTCCGGTCACCTTCGTTCTTCTCTCTGCCGCCGCTCATTCGTTCGTATTTGTTACGTTGTTTCACGAAAGCTTCATTTCCTAGCTAAGGAAACAGCCACGGCGCTTTTCGTTCGCCTGAGTTGGCTCATTTAGCCGAGGTTTACTCAGTTGGCTCACTTTTCTGGGCTCGCGCGACATGCTGGACTGTAAATCTATGAGAACCGAGTTCGCCCAACACGCGAGGAGTGTACAAATAAATTGCGATTGGTTGGTTTGGGGGGGGTGGTCTTGTGAACATTGCCGGTGAGTTAGGTGTGTGTTTGGGGAAGGGATGTGAGGATAACAACGGCGTTGCGTGTAGTGCCTAATGCCCTAAAAATTCGCTTTCGTTTCAAAGAGTGACCGCGGACCTAAAGTAAATGTCCAGAGCAAAGGAAATAAGTTCAGAGATTTTTGAGCTCATTTCCTTCCGAAGAGAAATTAAAATGCTTTGAGAGCCCGGTAATCTAATCCCCCTTAATTCAGAGGCATAAAGTGCGAAACCACGTCAGCTGTGTATCTTAAACGTTCTCAAACTTGAAGCCCCAAGGAAAGTTTAAATTTAAATAAATACCATTTAGGTCAATGTTTGAATAAAATAAGCTTGGAACAGAGCTGCCTCTTAGGCTGTAAACTGCATCTTGTCTGGTGTTTGCCAGCTGTAATTTACAAATGGATGCCAATTGCAGTTCTGCAGTCAATTAAAGGATAATATCTTAATTTTAACTACTGGGTCTTTTTGTAGGTTTAAATACATATCTGTATAACAGTTGCCATGTCTACCAATGAGAATGCTGGGGCAATGGCTGCCCGCCTGAACAGATTCAAGAACAAGGGCAAAGATTCCAATGTGAGTAACTGTCAACTGGAGATACAACTGCTTGTATTTTTAAAGCCATAGCTCAGCTTTTCAATGTATGTGTTCACTAGGAAATGAGGCGACGACGGATGGAAGTCAATGTAGAGTTGAGAAAAGCTAAAAAAGATGACCAAATGCTTAAAAGGCGAAATGTAGGCACTTTTCCAGATGATGCCACTTCACCTCTGCAAGAAAATCGGGGCAATCAGGTAAGTGTCTATTTTATAAGCCTTCTGAAGATTTGCCTTTAGTTGTCTACTTTAAGCTGTAGTTCTGATTTTTCCTAGTCCAAATGAAGGGGGAAGAGATTCAACCTGAGGCTTTCTGTTCACTATTATTGAGCTGTAGGCCTTACTCATTTAGAAAAACACATTTTTTATCTACTTTCATTTGACTTCTGTGAACAAAAAAAGTTTGAACATTGGAATGTTAAAAGAAGGAAGTATCTTGTTTTGTTCTATTTTAGTTAAAGGAAACTGTAAAATTAAGGTTTGTTTATGTAATGGTGTAGCATTAGGGAGGTTATTTTCCAAGAATACTGTAATTGTTAGATTAATGTAGTTGTTTGAAATACTGCCTTGTAGGTTGCTGTCCACTGGTCTGTTGAAGAAATTGTTAAAGGCATTAACAATACTAATTTAGAATTCCAGCTGCAGGCTACTCAGGCTGCCAGGTAAGTGTCAATATGCATTACATTCTGCATGAATCAAACTGCAGATAAGAGGTGATTGTAGAATTGTAACCTGAGGTTGCATAGTAATACTTAGGACAAGAAGCTAAAAACTTGATACAGTTTTTAGCACAGTAAAAATGCACACTTTTCTTATTTAATGGGTTAACCAAAATCTATTTTTGTTTAGTTTTGGCAATGCAGTGTACAATCCAGAAAATTGTGGCTTTGTGCAGGATATAAGCCCAATTGATATATAATGGTTAGATGAGAGTAATGGGAATATCTAAACCTTTAGGATACAAATCAGCAACCTAATTCTGAAAACAACTCTTGATATAAGATATTGGTACAAAATAAAGCATTAGTTGGGAATATGCAAGATACTGTAAAAGTGATAGTATATTTCATTTACTCTATTAGTAATTGCTAGAAAACTTTGGACTTGCTATATGAATACCAAAAACTGTTTGAACCTCATCCATGTTTATTGCTACCAGATTGAGAGATTTTGCATCTTATATATGCTTTGCAACAAAAGGATTTAATTATTCTGCATCTAATTGAAACTGTAGTGACCAACTTTCCAAAATAAAATATGAATAACAACTGTTGTCATGGATATGTAAATTTTCTGTCTAAAAATATAGAGAAGCTAAATTTATTTCTCTTACACATAGGAAACTGCTATCCCGAGAAAAGCAGCCCCCTATAGACCAGATTATTAGAGCTGGCTTGATACCAAAATTTGTGTCCTTTCTGGGAAAAGCAAACTGCAGCCCTATTCAGTTTGAAGCTGCTTGGGCACTGACCAATATTGCTTCCGGCACATCAGACCAGACAAAAGCTGTAGTAGAGGGTGGAGCAATTCCTGCCTTTATATCTCTACTGGCTTCTCCTCATACTCACATTAGTGAACAAGCTGTATGGGCTTTGGGGAATATTGCAGGTAAGTTGGTAAAACTAGTGTGTTTCTTATAAGTAATAGTATGCAAAAAAGCCAATGTATTTCATTTGAAATGAAAGTCATTTTTTCATATTTGTATAGTGCATGGGTACATAACTTTTTCCAAGTACAATCCTATGCAAGCATTTTCAACATTAAGAGCTGAGTGCCGTATTATATGGAATTTATGTAGCTATTTCAGAGGCTTTTTAGAATTCATAACATTAAATGTTGAGGGCTGAGGGGATGTCACTTAATATATGGGTGTTTGTTAAATACACCCTTGTCCTTAAAATCTTCATTATAGTGTCTAGGTAGAAATTATGTAAGATTTTGTACATTTCAGTGCTACTCATTTCAAGATTTTTTTTCCCAAGTGCGCAATGCTTCTGTTGAAATCATTTCCACACGGTGGCATTCAATGACTAACATCTGTGGCTACAATGTTCTTTGGCTTCTGGTTGATAGTGGCTAGCTTGCCAAGGATTTTGATGCTGTTATCAACAGGCTTCCTTTTTTCCCCTTCTTCTTGAATATGGCAGTTATATTATTTTTATAATGCTTGGATTGTGATCAAGTCAGCTCATCGTGGTATTCCTGCCCTGAATTAGTAATGTGACCTCTTAGTCTTAGCATTTGACACTCTTTATTTCTGCCTTCAGGTGATGGCTCTGCTTATAGAGACTTAGTTATTAAATATGGTGCACTCGACCCACTTTTGGCTCTGCTTGCTGTTCCTGATCTCTCTTCTATATCTGTAAGTGTGAATTCTCGGCTAAAATCTTAAATGTGAAAATCAATTTCAGCATTACTTAATCATAACCATGTCCTTTTTTTCCAGCTTGGCTACCTGCGTAACATAACTTGGACTTTGTCAAACCTCTGCCGTAACAAGAACCCTGCACCACCCATTGAAGCTGTTGAACAGATTCTGCCCACTTTAGTTCGCTTACTGCATTACCATGACCATGAAGTTTTGGCAGACACATGCTGGGCTATTTCTTATTTGACTGATGGCTCAAATGATAGAATTGAAGTAGTGGTCAAAACTGGCCTAGTGCCACAATTGGTGAAGCTGCTAGCATGTGGAGAAGTTCCAATAATGGTAAGATAAATTAGTGAAGGTTATGAAGTATTGAAATTCTTCATGTAGGAGATAGTTCCCAACTCAAGTGTAGTAATCTCAACTTCTTGAGAAGTGTACTTTTAATATTCTTTGGTTTAGAAATCTTCTCAGTATATTCATGTTGCTCAAATTGCAAGCTCTTTTGGGTGAATATAATGTTATCTTGAGATGGCTATACCTGCTCCTTTGACAGAAATTATTGAAATATCCTTGTGATTTTCTATTTGGACATAACTGATTTTTCATATCACCAAGTTTTACTCCTGTCTTAGGCATAAAGCTAACTGGCTAAATTTGTGCCAGTCATTTTCTGTCAACCTTAGGAAGCAGATATTAGCAAAAAATAAGTAAACTTTGATACCTTGCCAAGAAAGCTGCAGGGCTATGTTCAGGCAGTTGCCAGGAGTCAACGCTGATTTGAATAGCCATGGAATTGACCAGATATGTGAATTCCACAAAGGTGTCCCCTACTGTATAATAAGATTTTTTTATCAATTTTTTTCCATTTTTACAGTGGGAATACAATTGTTCTCTAATGTTGCTGTTGCATTTTATGGTTGTGATGAAGTAGATGATCTAGGCAACGTTAAACAGTTATATTCGTTAATGATATATACTTAGAATAGTATTGAGAATTACATTAAGAACTTTTGTGGGTGGGCAGGCAGGCTTGCATGTAAATACTGAGATACTTCAAGGATTTCTTCATATTCTGTAGACCAAGCATGTCCATGAACCACATACTGTCCCGGACAGCTCGTAATGTGACCCCCACAAAATCCTCAACTTTCAACATGTGATTTATATACTTTAGCTATGTTATATATTTTATATGCAGCCCAAGACTTCCTCTTGTTCAATATCTTAAACCTCTTTTCCAGACTCCATCATTAAGAGCTATAGGAAACATTGTAACGGGGACTGATGAGCAAACTCAAAGTGTAATAGATGCTGGAGCACTAGCTGTCTTCCCAAGTCTGCTTATTCACCCCAAAAACAACATCCAGAAAGAAGCTGCATGGACTATGTCTAACATAACTGCTGGCCGCCAGGATCAGATCCAGAAGGTTGTGGACCACGGGCTTGTTCCATATCTTGTTAGCATCTTAAAAAAGGTAATGCTGAAAATATATTTTGATATCTCTGTGCCATCTTTGCCTTGCAATGAACTTTGGCTTTAAAAGCACATGGTTTGCCTCTGGGTAGATATTTTTAAAGAGAAAATTTATTAAATTCATAGTCTGCCTATAAGGCTTTATTTTCTATCTAGATGTTTCAGGGACACATTTTTTAAACTTTTTGGGAAAGTAATAAAAATACAGTCTTTATGAAGTACCTTTGCTATTTAAGAACATGGGATGTATTGATCTGTCACATTCCTAATTTAAAAGGTATACTTAAGCAGTGTTCTTTAAATGTTTTGGCCATGTAGAACTAGGAAGAAAAGGAAAATTTATTTGATCCTATGATATTTTAGAAGGTTCTTTTATCCTTCAGGTGATTTTTAGAGAGTATGTAGAAGATTTCAGAGGAAGTGTCTTTATTCCAAGGCATGGAAAATTGGGTCATAAACTTTTAATAGATTGAAGAGTCACATGCTAAATGCAACTCATTATGTAAAAATGTAAATGCATCAAAACATTTATTTGTATCCCACCCTCTTTATTTTTACAAATAAATCAATACAGAGAGCATATCCAATACACCTTCCTCCTCCTCTTTTTCCCACCCCAACCACCCTGTGAGGTGGGTTGGGTTAAGCGAGCAAGCGAGAGACTGGCCCAACATTACCCAGCCAACTTTCATGGCTAAGGTGGGACTTGAATGTGCAGTTTCCTGCTTTGCAGTCTGATATTTTGAAGAGAGCCAATTTGGTCTAGTGGTTAGCTAATTAGAGAAGTGCTAGGTTTGAAGATGCAAACTGCCTTATGTTGGTTACTTCTCATCTTTTTGAGGTTATTGCAAATAAAATAAACTTAAAACCATAAGTTTTATGTTCCAAAAGCAGTGAAATAATATGCAGGAAATGTCACTGCTTAATACTGCTGCATTTTTTTTAAATAAAGCACACTAATTCTTCCATGATGTATCCAAACCCGAGTCCTGTGCTGAGTAGCTGTACAAATCAACTAAACATTTCAAAGGGATAGCAGAAATATATAATCTTACAGTTAAACATATATTTACGTTTGTGAGCATGTCACAAAACTAACTTTACAATATTTGTCAAGGCTATCTTTGTCATTTTTATCGCCTTATTTTCCTGTATCTTAAAACAGGGAGACTTTAAATCCCAGAAGGAAGCTATATGGGCAGTGACCAACTATACAAGTGGAGGAACAATTGGCCAGATCATTTACCTTGTCCAGACAGGTGTATTAGAGCCATTATTGGATCTGCTTGTGGTTAAAGACAGCAAAACAGCCCTGGTGATTCTGGATGCTATTACTAATATTTTTATGGTAAGATGACAATGCAAACCACTCTGGGGGTGGGGGAGCATTTTGAAATCAATACTGTGCATTTCACTACCAAGAGCTCTTAAAGCTAAAGCATGTTCAGAATATCTTATTTGTATGAAATGAAATGTGGTCCGTTAAAAATGAAATTATCTCTATAGGCAGCTGAAAAAATAGGTGAGATTGAAAAGCTGTGCATCTTGATTGAAGAATGTGGTGGCTTAGACAAAATTGAAGATCTACAATCCCATGAAAATGAGCAGGTTTACAAATCGGCTGCAAATCTGATTGAAAAATATTTTTCAGCAGAGGTAAGTAAATTCAAGTTGTATAATAAAAAAAGCTACGTGATAAAAAGTAGATAAAAAGTTTGTGAATGTAAGGGCTTAACATTCTGTAACATTACTAAGGGTGCTGCTGCTGTATTAAAAACATGAAAAGATTGGAAGTTTTTATATGTTCACAAGCACCAATTTCTGCTTAAAATATGACAGCATGTATTAGATAGACTGTGAAGAAACTTAGAAGAATATTTTTAAGCTTTATTATTTTATTACAGGAGGAAGATGATAATGTTGTTCCAGAGTCTGGTTCTGATGCATATACATTTCAAATTCAAGACAGTCCTGATACCTTCAAGTTTTAAGTCTCTTGACCGTCTTCAGCCTGGTTTTTCCCCCCCTTTCTGTTCTGTCTCTCTGCCTTTTTTTCTATGTGAAATGTGAAATAGCACTTTGTTTCAACTAAAACTACTTGAACAGATCATGGCAGTTACATATGCCAAGTGAACTTGTGTCTTCTACTTATATGTCCTTTTTGTATTTTGTAAATTCTCCAGTTCTGAATCTACTGCCTTTCAGTTGGCCAGACAGAAATGGTTTGAATCTTCACTCTCAGTTTGGTTTGCAGAACACACAACGTTCATTAGCAAAAGCAAATCTCTCAGACTGATTTTAAAGAATACTCGTTCAAATTAAATAAACTTGTATTTGAGAATCATCCAAAGTGTAAAAACTCTTTTTCTGGAGATGCAAAATAGTGCCTGTGCTTTCTATTTTAAAGAGAACTAACACAGAAGAGACCACTTAATCTTGCTGCATGTGAACAATTGTGCACTACCAAACTTTCTGCAGTTACCATCAGAGTCGTGTTAGCAGAATGAAAATTATTTGGGGCAGGAAAAGATGGGAAATCAAATTGAAACATTGATTTATTGTCCTCAGAAGTAAGTACTGTATTGCTATTTTCAAAAGGCCCAATAACATTTCTGTACAACTGTCTGATCTATTGTTTCTCAACCTTGGCAACTTTTAAGATGGTTGTGGACTTCAATTCTTTTCTTAAATAGAGACATTCGGTTATCACTAGAGTAAATGAATTATTTTGCCTAGGTGGGTGGAGATAGAGATTTCCTTTGTTTGGGGGAACAGGGATATAATATGCCAGCAGAGTCAAGTTAGGCATTTTCCAATTTTTTGACATGCCGAGACCAAAAGATTCACTGCTCTAGAGGCAATGGGGGTGTGTGTGGCTTTCATTGCATCTAGAGCAAGCCTGTGCATTTTATGCCCCTGGGCCAAATCTGATCCTTTGGCTGCCTCTATCCAGCCTATGTGAGATCAACTGAAAATTAGAAATCAAATGTAAATAAGCATGCTGCAGGGAGCAGAAGCTGAATTGGTACCAGTTCTGTGCAGTTGTCGCCATATGCTCCTTCAGTCGGCCACCAGCTGCAGGAGGGCGAGGAGAGAACTCAGTTTTCTGCCCCTGCACAGCACTTACCCCTCACCTGGAGCAGCCCGAGGAGGAGTTGGTCATTGCATGAGGGCACCTGGGTTTCTCATGTGACCCCTTGGAGAAATTAATTGCCTACTCCTGATCTAGATAATAACTTAAGCTTATGGAACTTCTACACTAGCCTAATATGAGCAGGAAGTATGTTGTTTAAATTAGACAGGAAGGACTTGGGAAAAGATTAGAAAGTTAAATCAGCTTAATTAGAACCTCCACAAAAGCTTATAGGTATATTAGCAATCCTTTGGTGAGGTTGGTGATAATAAATCTTTTGGAGAGACCTATATCCATATTTACAGTTGTCACAAATGTGTATTTATGCTTAAAAAAAGATTCTCTTCTACAAATTCAAAGTGAACTTTATCACTTGGGTATGATCAAGCCTACCACTTTACATTTATCCTGAAATCTGGACACAATTGCAAAATGTAAATTTCTAACAGACATCAGCTGGTCAGGAAATACTCTGAATATCTGCTTACACGAGAATAAAAGGCCATGTGATTGGAAAGTATAACCCCTTTAGTATTTTAGATTTGCGTGCTTTCACTTTTATCAAGAAAAGACCTACCGTATATACTCG
>JANHJO010001768.1:79226-97634 GCA_032468235.1 Pseudoxyrhopus heterurus | reverse complement strand
AGGAGTGAGTGGGAGAGGGAGAGAGAGAGAGAGAGGGAGAGGGAGAGGGAGAGGGAGAGAGAGAGAGAGAGAGAGAGAATTTGAGAAACAAGGACCTGATCCACTATCTTTGTCCAAAGGATGGAAACTAATCAAGGAGAGAACCAACCTAAAACTAAGGAGAAATTTCCCGACAGTTAGAGCAATTGATCAATGGAATGTCTTGCTTCCAGAAGTCATGGATGCTCCAACACTGGAGGTTTTTAAGAAGAGATTGGACAACTGATTGTCTGAATTGTGTAAGGTTTCCTGCTTGAGCAGAGGGTTGGACTAGAAGACCTTCAAGGTCTCTTCCAACTCTATTTTACTGTTATTCCTGGGCTCCAACCTTATTATTCCAGGGCCTGGGGGAAAATACAGCTCTTTACAGGTTACAGCACCAGAAAGGTTAAGAGACTGGGATAGGGTCCTTTTCTTGAAAGCGGGCAATGAATAAAAAGATTCATTTCCTGATCCCTGAAATAGACAGTTCCTGAGCAAAGGCAATATATGCAAGGGAAATTGTGTAACTGTGTTTCTATATAAGAAACAAAAAATCTGTTCTGAGACTTAGTGAGGGGAGCAAGTCAGGCAGAGCACCAAGACTGCATAGTCTCATTGGTACTGTGAGAATACTGCTTGTGAAAAAGAAAAAAATGGAGAATCAAGTAATTCTGAAGAAAGTTTCACTTTTATTTCATTTCTTGTTTTGCGCAGCTGATTTTTGTGTAAAGAGCATCAGGAACAGTGTATCTGACCAATAACAATCTGGGATTCCACTGGTGAGTTGTACAATCCTTCTACCATCAGCACATAATGGAGGTTATGGCCCAAAGCAAGTGTTTCTTAAGAGCTCTTCTAAATCAGAAGTAAGGTCTATGACATCTTTCCCCAACTAGATGTGCAGATTTTATTTCCCAATATTTGCTAGCTGAAACTTAACATCTCCTGAGAGATTTTCTCAACCCTAAATGACCTAACAGGTGCAGATACATTCAGAATAAAAAAAATGTTTTCTCACAGACAAGTCTCCTAATAGATGTAGAACATAGAATAATAGAAGGGACATTGGAGGTCTTCTAGTCCAACCCTCTGCTCGGGCAGGAGATCCTACACCATTTCACATTGTCCAGTCTGCTTTTGAAAGCTTCCAGTGATGGAGCACCCATAACTTTTGAAGGCAAGCTGTTCCATTGGTTGATTGCTCTCGCCATTAGGAAATTTCTTCTTAGTTCTAGGTTGCTCTTTTCCTGGATTAATTTCCATCCATTGTTTCTCATCTTCCCTTTTGGTGCTTTGGAAAATAGTTTGACCTCCTCATCTTTGTAGGAGCCCCTCAAATATTGGAACACTTCTATCGTGTCTCCCCTAGTCCTTTTTTTATTAGACACACCCAATTCCTGTAACTGTTATTCATAGGCTTTAGCCTCCAGCCCCCTAATCATTCTTGTTGCTCTTTTCCGCACTTTTTCCTAGAGTCTCAACATTGTCATCACAATTTTTACATTGTGGTGACCAGAACTGGATGCAATATTCTAAGTGTGGTTTCCAGAGGCATACATGCATGGAGCAGGAATCATGTGTAGAAATGCAGTAAGTGCAGAAAATCACTTGGACAGAGATATGCAAGATCTGTTCACATTTTTAATTCCACGATGAGATAATTTGCAAGAAACTCAGCCGCATGCCTCTCTAATTCTTTGACCTATAAGAAAAAGGAGGCACAACAAAATCAGACTTGCAAGGTTTTGTTACAGCCAATCTCAATAAAAGTAGTATTAGCTTTCCTGTAAAATTGGTTTCCTTCTCTGGTCTACCTAGTGAAGTTCCTTTCTCTAACTAGGAAGGTATGGAAGATGTCAGGCAAAGCTGTTTGAAGTAGGAAAGGCAGGGAATGTAAGGGAAGGTATTGAGGCAGGGACAAGGGCTAAAGGTATGGCAGTGTGACACAGTCCAAAAGGTGTGGTTTCAATTGTGCAGTTGGACCATCTTGACTTTATTTTTACTTTGGCCTCGTACAGGTATGTCTTTGTATAGCATGGAACTAGCATGGGTTGGTAATGCTCCTCCAGTAAAACCTCTAAATAGGGAGTGTCTTCCCTCTCTTTTACAAATATATGAAATTGAGAGATTTGCAAACCTGTTCTTTCTATTTTCACAGCGAAATTATTCATCTCAGTCTTTTTTGGGGTGGGTGGGTTAGAATCACACCTAGCTGTGAACATTTAGATGCTATATAGTCGAAGTGGCCATTCTTTGCCTGGGGTTTGTATATTTATCATTTGCTGTGGTTTTTTAAAAATATTTTTATACCTGTTGCTTTTAAAGCCGTTGTTTTATTTGATCATTGTAAACCAACCAATGTTGCTTTTGATGAAATGGGAAGCTTTACAAATTTGAATACATAAACAATCCTAAATTTTTAGTAGGTGGTTTGATCCAAATGGAAAGCATTTTAATGTTTTATCTTCCTGAAATTGGTGGCCAATAATAATTAAGCCCAGTTTTTTTTTAAACCAACATATTTTGACAAAATCTGACCTAATCATTATGAAATAGCATGTTTATAAAGGTGACCCAGAGCTTCATTGTACTGAGTTTCATCCACCTGAGAGGCATACTTTTTATTTTATGACCAACAGAATTTTCAGAAAATAAATACCATCTGTTATATTATAAATGACTGCACAGCCATAAGGCCATAATATGTTTTGCCCCAGTGTGTATTACTTTACACTTGCTTGCACTAAATTGTATTTGCCAGCTCAGACCTGATCAGCATATATGTACAAGGATGGGAGAAGCGCAATTGTCCTAATATATTATTTTATATATGTTCATCATGAAGCAGTTTCTTGCTTCTGGGGATGATAGAACCTCTGGTTTAAAACATCCAAAACAGATCTAGAAGTCTGTTCTAGTTGTAAAGCAAGAATTATTTTTCCATACCAAATAGTAAGTAATAGTAATAGCCAACATTTCACCTCTGTGGACCATAATTTTGCTGCTAAGCACCAGAGATAGTGCACAGTGTTCTATTTTGTGTGTCTTAGTGTGCTAGGACACGAAAAGACCAAACCAAACCAAACCCCCCATTCTGCTTTCATGACTACTCTTTCTCCTTTGCTTTCTTTCTCATGGTTGATTCTTGTATCAGATTGTAACCCCCTTTGGAGCAGAAACCTGTACTATATTTAATAATAAAACCTGCAGTTAAATAATCAACTTAAGATACGTTCTCTCATTCTCCTTCTTCCAACAACTGTAAGAAGGTAAGTGGTATATATTTATTGGAGCAGGAAACGGTAACAGATTTGAAATAAATGAAAAATTGGACATCAATTGTACTGGGATTATGTGTGACAATAGGAAAGAGAGTTTAAAGACCCTTTGAAAGTGTGATGTGGTTCCTTGACTGAGGGCAAGTTTTAAACTAGAATTCATACTTTTGAGGAAGGTGTGTCAGCTTTGCTGACAAGAGTAAGAGAAACTGATGCATAAATACTTTTGATATGTATGATTGGGAGAGTGGGGATCTTCCCAGGGGTAACTAGAAAACTATAAATGGCACAATTGAAAACTAGGAGGAAAATGGTTAACAGCAGGCTGAAGGGTAAGGTTTAAAACTTTAAAACTACAGTCTGGTGGCTTTTAAGAATATTGTCTGTTAGAAGCACAAATAGTGTGTGTATCATTGAAGAATGGAGGAAGGGAGGAAAGAAGGAAGGAAATATGGGGAGAAATAGAGACGGATGAAGTTAAACAAGGATATGTAATATTCTGTTATGGTGAAAAAAATCAAAGAATTAAATGATTTCTAAGTAAAATAAAAGGTCCATATAAAATATGAGAGAAGTGAAATACAAGTTTGTAGTGAGGAAGACTAAATGTAAATGGCAATTAAAGGTAGCTAATGACTCCTCTCTTTGGCACAGACTGTGTCAAAAACTAATGGCATGCTAGTTCTCTGTCTTTTGAAACCATGTTTTTCACATGTACACTGAATCTAAAATTATAGAATGCAATTGCTCCTCTAGTTTGTTAAACTGAGTTGTCTCTGATATTCTGCAGAATCCACTGCAGAGTTCATTCTTTCCATGCCAGCTATTTATTTGGTGCTGTGATCTTTCATTAATTTGATTATTAAGAAGCTCAGAAGTGATGTCACTCCTAAGCAGTCACATCATGGCTTCTGCCTGTTTTAGGCAATCAACAATGTTCACAAGCAGCAAAGTAAAGCAAATAAATATTAACATGATACAAAAATTTATGTGCCTCTAATCTAATGAATAATGCACCTTTTTGGCACTTGCTGGAAATATTCACACTTGACTTAATAACCTGCAAAGGCTTTGATCATATGAGTTATCTCACCAGCATCTCTAATCACAGTTGTGCATTAGATTTACAGATATTAACTGGGAAAACATATACATAAAAATATACACGAACATGGTGAACCTGCATATTTATTTGGAAGTAGACCTATGCTTATAGAAAGTGTGGATAAGTTTATAACCTTAGTAATGAAACATACATTCTTCATGGAAAATAACAAGGTGCTTTATAACCTGAACTCTCTAAAATCTTTCTGGGGGGGAAAGGAAATTCAATATCAGTTTCAGACTCACAATGGGATAGCAGCCCAAATAGTTTCAGAATGTTCAAAGAAGCAACCATTAACACATAATTTAACTGAATGTTTTCTTTTGATAAAAGATTACTTCATACTTGGGAGGCTTTGAAGAGTAGAACTACCAGAAAGGGAATTTTCGCTATTTCCCCTTCAGCATTTGTTTTTATTCCAATATCTCTATAGCTTTAAGAGTCCCATAGTACTCAAAAGTTGTACTGGAAAGGAATTCATTAAAAAAAAGATTGACAAAAAATGCTAACTTTCCAAATTTGCCAAAGGAAGTGTCAATTGAATTAAAACATCTTCAATCAGTGGATATCATTGAACATAATCTATCTGCACAAAAATACCTACTACTGACAGACCTTGAAATTGTAAAAAGATACAGAAAGTCTCCTTCAAGTTAAACACAGCTGCTACAAGCAATACAATTCTATTTGAATTCAGATATTTTTATATCCTGTTTTAAACAAAACAAAATCCAGCAAAATCAAATCTACCCCTTTTAAATTAACTTGAGATTAATTGACAATCTGCCTTGATGTGGGTTTGTGTTGGCTCAAGGTAACTCAGCAAATTGAAAAGGGAGTTGACAAAGTTGGGGATGACAGTTGATCAACGTCATATTGTTAACCTTAACCTCATAGAGGTACAAGGAATCTCACATTCTACTCCAGGTGGAACCTGTTCCAAAGGGTGATGTGAAACCTATGAATCATCTCACCTCACCCTCTTTAAAGGAGATAAGAAGTGATAAGGGACGCCAAGATGTCTGATTAAAATAATAGAGCAAATTCCGAAAAGATGCTTAAAAGTTTGAAATCTACACTGCAACTTAAAATCTACCTCCAAACAGTATGATGCCTTGAATTAATGATGTGTACCATAAAAGAAACTTAATTATATTGGTTTTCTTCATTGATCAGGTTACAATGGTTATATTTGGCTTTGTATATATATTTATCCAGTATGAAATTAATTAAATGTTCAAAAAATATCAGGAATCTTTTTACGACCCTGTAGTCCCTTAATTCGGGACAGAGTTGGGGCAATTGGATGACATTGAGTATTTACTGGCCAGATGTCCTTCCCGATGCCTATCTGAACTTTGTAGCAGATATTTTTTCTTTGCACCCTAGGAGAGAAACATCTGCCACTTCCCGGGATTGTTCTCTCAACCCTCCAAATGGGAGATAAGCATTTTCACCACTAGGCCACCATGCCACTATTTACTGGAGAGCTTGAGCAACCTGTTAAAAAATGTGTCCTTTGATTAAACAGTTTTGAAGAACCAAATTAAAGAAATATGTTTGCATAATCATTCTATCTGTGAATCACTTTTTGTTTTATGGGAAAATCAATATTCTCTCTCTCAAAAAAAGTAAGTTCCATTAACGTACAGTGAAGAACATGGTGAATTGGCAGGATATGGTACAAGTACACTTGTTTATGTCAAGCCAGAAAATCAGGAGATCCAGACAGTTCAAATGGAAATAAACGTTTATTGTAAACTTGAGCTGTCTACCAGAATCTGAACTACTAACAGCCAAGGGAAAACAGCAGGAGATAAGAGTAGAAGGAATTCAAGGTGGGCTGGACTTAGATCTCTTGTGAGTGTGAAGAGACTCATTACTTATGGTGTGTTTGTCCCCTCTTTGGAGCTCAGCCAAGTCATTTCCTTTGAATGCATTTAAAACTTCCAGGAAAAGATTAGGTTGCATTCTATAATATCGAAGCAACTTTCTGATAGTCTGGCAAACATTTTCCTTATCATTAAAAAGAAAGGGAGGATGAATCCGGGGAACTACAGACTAATTAATCTGATATCAATGCATAAAAGATTATAGAAAAGATCATAAAGAGACTGACCTACAAGCATCTTAAAATATTTTCACAGATTTATCAGAAAATCTTATCAGAATAAACATATCATTTGTCATTGCATAACTTTCTTAGTAGATTGTATAAATGTAATATAGCTTGATTTAAAAAAAAATCAACAAGATTACATGAGATTATTATTTGCTAATTAAGTGCAAGATTGGATGACAAGTTAATTTAAGGGCTGACTCGAAATTATTATCCCAAAAGCCTTATCATTTCTTCATCAGTGATATCAAGTGGCACATATTTCAGATCTGGACTCTGGATTCAACATTTTAATAAATAATAAATAATCTAGGTGAAAGTGGAAATAGTGCTTATCACATCAGTAGATGACATGAAATGTATTGAATTATCCATGGTTAATTTATGTTATCCAGGGAATTTTATCCTTTCCTTTTTTCCCCTACAGATTTACAGATTCATGCTGTTCCAGAAATGTTTTCATTCTCCAGAGAAGTTTTCAAAGGGCTTCAAGGGTAACAAAGAATAGGGGGAAAAAATACTCCTTTCTTAGTATCATTTGAGTGAAACTCTGTTCATATATCAGATGGCCCCTATCCAATATATAGACTGGATTCAACCAGATCTCTCCATTTTACTGAGAATCATTATTTTTGGTCTTAGAGAAACTTATTTTTGTGAGAGCTTCAAAGATTGTTTGTGGTTTAGACAACTCCTAGTTCTGGAATAAAAAAACTAGTAGGTAGTGATAAACTAAAATAACATATGGGACCATCTCACATGATTCTATGCAATCAACACTGATCTAATTCTGATTTTCCTTGCCTAAAACATAATGGGCCTCAACATGATAACAGTAATCTTTCCCCCTTCACTCACAACACTGAAATATTTACCTTTTTTCTGATTTTTTTTTCACTAAGTTGTTAGACTTCAACTCCCAGAATTCCTAGCCAGCAGGAAACTTTTCATAATGCACCAATGGGCTATTGATATTGTTTTATTTGGGTTCTTCTCAAATGCTACATTATTGTCTAAGTCATTCTGGACACTTTGATTCATTTTAAGTTGTACATTTTATTTGCAGAAGGTAAGGCATCTTCAGAAAATTAATACATTTTATTAATGCATGTATGTCTGAATATTTTTGTGTACGTATATTTCTGTGTATATATACACACACAATATACGTATACAGTACATATACACATACATATATTCATATATTCATGGACTATCCTCACACACTCATTTGTCTATACAATTAAATAAATAAACTAAGCAAAACAGTATATAGTGGGTCAATGTGTATATCTTTATTTAAAATACGCAAGATGCCAAGATGAAAAAGTAAAGAAAAAAGAAATACATATTGTTTTTGAAGTTGAAGCATGAATATGGTTGTAATTTTAATGTTTCTTGCTGGAAAAAGGTCACTTTTAGCGAGGTCGGGTTTTTCTTAAGGTCATTTCACACTGAGATATCTGCCTGCTTTTGACATTTCATCTAAGAGCGGCACAACTATTCTGACACATGAAATGGGTTCTTTGCAAACCCAATGGCTATTTCTATCAACATCTGTTATTCTTACACAAAGGGAGAATATGCATTGATTGCAAACTAGGCTTCACTTTAAAAGAGAGAGGGAGAGAGAGAGAATATTAATATAGCTATTTGCACTTAAAGAAACAGACAGGTCCAGTTTCAGGCAGAATTCAGTCTGTCATGTGCTACGAAAATTATATTTGGTATTCATTTTGTTATTTGTAATCATGTTGACGATTCTCCCCACATGAATTATGTTTAAGACATATAATTATACTTTACAAAAGATAACAGTTTGCCCTAGATTCTGGCCTACAGCTTTCCCAAAACATGCATCATTTTTCTGTTCATAAAGGTCAATCCCTGAGAACTTTTCTAGGAAACTAGACCCATTGCTTTCAATTACTTCTAAATAAGCATGGAAAGGTTCTGGCCTGAGCACTGTATTTTATGAAACTATGGCACAACCACTGCTATTCACCTCGCTAAATTAATATGGCAACTATCTCTAAAACCGAAGTTGATCTCAATGGCTGAGTATATGTTTTCATATGCAGCTTGAACAAATTCCTGACATGACTGGATTATGTGGCTGAGCAGTGGCTTTATGGCTCCATTATTCATTTAGATCACCCATATTTTGACAAAAAAAAAAACCATAGAAAATTCTGATAGAACTCAATTCATTTCCAGAATTGTACAGGCATGAGTGTCCTCCCCTCTGACTCTAGACTTACAAAAAACTGTTTTCTAAAACCTTCCGCATGCTTTGACTTTTACTTGGTTGAAGAAACATTGACAGCTAACAAAAGATGACAAGAGTTGTAACTTGAAACTAAATGGAAATGATAAAATTTCACTTTAACCATAGTTTCAGAGTACTGAAACTGATGATTACTGCCGTGTCTGATGCATTTAGTTGAACATATGGAATGGAACCATCACATGATTCTAACTTAGCAACATTCGTATGGTTCTACTGAATTTATAGCAATCAAGAAACATGAGGGAAATCCAACAATATCAGATTGAAAGGAAAAATAATTGAATGGTAGAACATTTGCAATAGTGGCAAATATCTGTAGCTCAGGTGAAAGTTCATTCTTCGAGCTTGTGGGTTGGTTTCCAAACATTTCATTACCAGGTTAGGTAACATCTTCAGCAGAGTTTAGGGGGTGTCAGTGTCAGTGTTGTTCTGTTTATAATGGCTTTAGGTGTGCGTGTGTCAAGTGAGGGTTTTGTGATGGTCAGGTGAGAGTCATCAGTGGGTCTTGTGATAAGGAGGCTACATCAAGTCAAGGTCATTGGGAGGTGAACTGCTGGTGGGGGGATTGTGTGGATTGGTTGGTCAGTGCTGTCTCTGGTTGGCTGTGTTGTTGATTTGGATTCTGAGGGGTTCGTAGGCTAGTTGTAGGCCAATGTGCCTGTTGATAGAATTGCTTGTGGAATGCCAGGCTTCGATGAACTCACAAGTGTGGTGGAAGGTAGCATGGCCAAAGATTTTTGTGTTGCTCCAATCTAATTGATGTTGGGTAGAGATTAAGGATTTGGAATTGTGGTATTTGACTGCCAGCTGGTGTACATGGATCCTGTTTTTTAATTGACATGATGTTAGATGTGATGTGACATGGTAGAACATAATTTATATTCTAAAACTATATTTTTGGAACAGAAGATATGAGGCAGGAAGCTCAAAAATACATGGTAATCCAAAAGGGCATGTTTCTATTACATTTTTTAAAATTGAGAAATAGTTTCACAAGAAAACTAAGAAAGAGCTTGCTTATTTTGAGAAATATGAGTAAGAAGAACAAGTGAACACATGAAATTACTTTTATCAGTTAACCAGAAAGATTATTGTGTGAAAATGTGATTGATTCACTCCTAGAATCTTTAGTCAATCTCTAGCACTGCAAACAAATACAGGTACTCAAACTGGATTTCAATCAAACCAAAGCTTGGAAAAAGATGGAATACATACAAACTACGGTTGTTAAGCAAACTTTGCTGCATAACCATAAATGAAATACAGAAAATCATATTAAATTAAATGGGACCACTAATATGACACTGAGTCATCCATGGGCAACTCTTGAGAACCTAAAGGTTTAAAGAAAGGACACATTTCCATGATGAAGAGTAGATCTTGTGGGTAATAACACTAAGAGAACTCAGGCAAGCAATTGAATTTCATTTCATACTAGCCAGATGTCTTCTTGAATTACTTCAGAGCTATAGCTGATTCAGTTCCCATTATCATAGAGAATCATTGTTGCCCATCTACTATATTCATGAATGTGACTCTTGAATATAGTTGACCTTTCACCACAAGGATATTTGCTTTGAGAAGCAATACTTCTGAAGAAAAGCTTCAGAATGTACATCTAGAACTACTCTATGCTGGCTATATACCACTTTTCCATATCTCATTTAAAAATATAAATTTCACTTATAGGAAATTAAATGTGAAGAAAAACTATAGTAGATACTATGCGAGTATTATGGTCAGCCATAGAGCTTAGTAGCAGAAAACTAAAAAAAGAGAAAAGATTGGACAGCCATTTGTCTGGAATGTATAGGGCAGATCTGGGCATTTTACAGCCCTCAGGTCATATCTGGCTTTGACTCACATGAGGTCAATTGGAAAGTAGCAATCAAATGTAAATAAGTATATACTATGCACACAAGACAACAGCATTTCTTTTATTTTGAAGGAAACTCCTATTATTGTCTTCAGTTTATATACGTGCATGTGTGGGTGCATGCTTCACAGACCTATTGGTTCAATCCTCCATAACAATCCCAATTTCTCATGGGTCTCCTCAGGAAAATTAATTGCCCACCTCTACTATAGGATCTCCTATACTTTGAGCAGGAGGTTGGACTAGAACAGCTGTCCCCACTCTTTCAGGCTCTGTGGACTGGCAGGGAGGGGAGAGGGGATGGTTTTGCATGTGTGCGCATCACTTGCAGAAATGTAGCTTTGCACACTCACACATTCATCTGCTGCTTGTGCAGCCTGGTTCCTAATGGGCAGTGGCCTAGCACCAGGACATGTACTGGGGGTTAGAGAACCCTGGACTAGAAGACCTCCAAGTTCCTTTCCAACTCTGTTATTCTGTAAATAGCAGCAATACTAAGTAAAGAATAAGCTTCTGGGACTCAAGACCTTCACAAGGTCTGTTGGTGATCTTCCCTGAATACCCTCCAGCACTGGCCTTCCTTTGTTCTGTCTTTAGCTAGGTCTTTTATGTGAAACCTGTGCTCTGATATCTAGTTATGGATCAGAAATTATGTCAGTATAATTTGACATATTAAATAGCATATGATTTCCTAATGGCCAGGTAACAGGAACATGTTGGAACTGTCTTTTCTTTAAACATCTAGATATTCTGTTTTGAGTTTTTCACTAATTGGAAGACCTAGATATCTAAAAAAATGCAATAAGGAATAGTACAATGCCATAATTTTTTTAGGTAAACCAGTATAACCTTGTAGTGTAAATCCCATTTGGTGGTTGTGGTTTTGTCAGAATGTTTGTGTATGTGATGGTAGATCAGTCGGTAGGTACATATATTATTGAGATCCAGTTATATTCTTTGATAAACCACTCGGTTTTCTTCGCAGAAAGATTTTCATTTCATCAGGAAACACATTTGGTTTTGTGATTAATCTCATCCTGGCTTTGACCCAATGAATTGCTGTGAATGCTTGTACAAATATGGAATTCAGTGATCTGAATGTTTTGTGAACAGAAGCTAGTTGGGATATGGAAAGGCAAAACTGGCACTTATATTCTCTGAAGCAAACTGGGAAATGAACAGGTTTTTGCTTGTCCTACTGGCTCTTCAAACACTGGAAAACTTTGGGTCACAATTTATCCAACTACAGTGAATGTGTCACATTAAACTTCTCTATGAAATGAGTGTTTATGGCATTCATCCATTGAGAACTACAGGTGCTGTGAGTCTGGATTTCTGCCATATGTCCAGAGGCCATTGAAGAGGTTAATATCCAGGTGCAAACAATGTGCTGTTGGAACATGTTCTGTATTACTTCCAGACTTTGGCCGCAAATAATCTCCTTTAACATATTTTATTAAAGTGTCATAATTAGATTTATTTAATGTTATGAGAGCCAAGGAATGTCAGCTCTGTGAATGACCAAAAAAAAAAGTTTTTCAAGAGAGAAGAAAACCCATAAATTTCCAGGTTTTGATCACTTTAAATAGCATATTCTTAACAAGCATAGAAGTTTTACTTCAATATAACTAGAGGTCATCAGGTTGGGGGAAAACTGGTCCAAGAAATTAACACTGACAGAACGCTGTGGTTTGATAAGATTTATAGGATGGCCATTGTGAGTAACTATTATATTTCAGATATAGAAAATGTTTACTTATGCTGTAAATATTATATGATAATGATAATAATGATGGTGGTGGTGGTGGTGGGGGGGGTGGTGGTGGTGGTGATACTATCAACAACCATCATTACCAGTTCTGATGTACTGAGGTCATTGTTCTTTTGTATATATTTCTGAATTGAGATGAGTATCAAAATCAATATCTTCTTGTCTTCTGCTGCTATTCCTCCCAAAAGAAATATTATGCAGCACAATATAAATTTAGGGCCATTATTATAAAGCATCTGTGACATCCAGTCAGCAACCAAAAAACATGAGATTTCTATATTTATCAAAGATTCCATTCTTAAAGACAGAGATGTCAAGTGTTAAATGTGCATAGCTAGGCTTACAAGTCATCTTGAAATTAAAAAAAAAATATTCGTGGAGGCTAGGGAGGAACCCATTGTTAATTGTGTGGAATTTCTTTGTGCAGTTAATCTGTGAAGGGGACTTGTGGTAAGAAATGTCTAACAAAATAGTTAAAACATTCTTGCCACAGGGATGTTTCAGTTTGATTGAGACCAAACCTTCAGCCAAGTATCTCCTCATCGACTGCCAAAATCCAATTAAACCAACAGTGCTATCATTAGGCTCAGTCTTAAGTAATGGCTACATATATCCAGTTAACTGCAGGATACCAAGGAAGTTTAGTAGTACAATAAAAACCTAGTACTTTTGCTGGGACTCAGTCTTTGTTAAATGTTTTCCCTTTATCTGGTAATGTTAAGGAGCATGTCCTATTTTTTTTTTTAATATAAACTTTTTAGATATGCAGAAATGAACAGCTCTAGGTCACATTACCAACAATTGTCCTGGAGTCTTTCAGGCACACATTCTAGATCAGGATGTCCAATTTTGGCAACATTAAGATTTGTGGATTTCAATGCCCAGCATGCTGGCTGGAGGATTTTGGGAATTTAAGTACACAAGTATTAACATTCTCAAAATTCGACACTCTGCCAAAGACCAACCACGACAAGGACAAGGAACAAGGAACCTGATCGTTGGAGTGGTTGTGGGAGAGGTGGATGTTAAAAGTTAACTCTAACCAGTGATATTTGTTGTGCTACTTCCCAGTCAATACTATTGCCTTCCAGTCTAAAATTCAGCTTCCAATTAAATATTTATTTATTTATTCATCCATTCAGTTTAGATAGGTTAAGATTGGCATTGATTTTAGTCTAATGTCAAATGTGCTTCATTACCCAGAGAAAAGATATGTAATAATTTTAGCCAGGATGAATTTTACCTTCTGCTGATTTTTTTTTTTTTTGCCAGGGGCTGACTGATTCACTTCTCTTGCAATAATGGCTTATTTGTGGTTACTGAATCATACAAATTAATTGCAATTCATGCTATTTTTATCATATTGTTTTGCATTACTGGAGAAATGTGAGGGAGAAGAAATTACATTGACAGGTATATATTGATAGAAATATTGTCTTCGTCTAGTTGGTGTGCTATAATTAACTAGTTGCTATTTTTGTTCATGGACATACAATCAGTATGGGTGTGTGTGTGTGTGTGTGTGTGTGTGTGTGTGTATACTATTTTAAATTATTTTTTCTACACAGCCCAGTTGATTGTAGTCCTTCAATTTTAAAATGAGCTTTCTTAAATAGAAATCTATAAGAAGGGTTTTCTCAAAGTTTTTTTTTTTCAGAAGAAATATTCTTATTCGGTAAATATGTTAGCAGGGAGTGTGCCTTTGTTACTGAGCAATAGTCCTGATGCAGGCATGATTCCTGATGTTTCTGTGTTCAGTTGAATGCATGAAAAAGCAACTTTGTGCAATTGGGCACAAAGTTATTTGGTTCAGGGGAAAAAAAACCACGTTAGAAAGAAGCACATTAAAAATAAGGAGGTCTACCTTTTTGGTTATCTCTTTCCTAATCTGAGGGATGGCTCTGTGTTAAAAGAACAAAGATTTTAGAACAGATGTGTGAGGATTATCTCATTGTGACATCTGTCACCCTGGGGTGGATCTGACTGGTCTGGCTGGCCGAGTGTCCCCTTATGTCAGCCATATGAAGCAGACCAGACTGCAAACCTAATGCCATATAGGTCAGGATTACTTTTATTGTGACAGCAATACATTGTGCAAGTCCAAGTATGCTTCCTCTCTTCCTTCCCTTTATCGTCCTGTAACATTTACTCAGAACAGTTTCGTGACCAGGGTTCAAGCTTCACTTACCTGACCTGTTAGTAGCTGTTCTTCCTCCTGTTCTTCAAGGCAAAATTCCACATGCCCTCTATATCTTCTTTCTTTGCTACTCCATGTGTGCCAAAAGAAAAGTTAGCCATCATATTAATAGGACTTCTGAAGTGTTAGGCAGATTTACATGTCATTTGCAGACATTTTAAAATATACTACTACTTCTGCAAATGATTAAAAGATCAGCAACCTATCTGTAATGTATTTGGTAATTATGTTCTATAAATTACTTTTATTACACATACATATTCTGTACAAATGAAAACAATATAGATAGCAAGGCATTCTTCAAAATTATCCAAAATATGAACACTATAAAAATGTCAGCTATTTATTCAGAAGGGACTGTCTTCCCATTCCTCATATTTCTTAGTAGCAGTTTGCTAATTTGCTAATTGATTCCTTTATCTTTATTAAAGTAGATTTAGGTATACCACTACTTCCAGCTTTTTTGTGTCAATGAATTCTGTTTACAATTAAAGTAGATTATGCATACAATTAATAACAACAATAAAAATGATTGTGCAAGATCATATTTATATTTTGTTTACTTTGTGGGTATTATTTATTGTTCATTCAAATGCTCCATTCTCACTGGAGTTAGACAGATCTGTTACAAATAAAGATTAAACCCATATTATAAAATTCCTAGCATTTTGACATCATTCACCATAGTCCTTTCAGAATATAAACTAAATTACACACACACACACACACACACACACACACAGGTTTGGTTTGGTTAATAGTTGGATGGGAAATCTTTAGAGATTTCCAGGCTTAGAACTACACTTGAAAGTAAAAGAAGAATCTGAGATTCTGGGAGAAGATTATATCAAACCACTTCTTACAGCTACCCAGAAAATAATATAGTGGGAATCTAATCAACTTTAATCAATGTATACACTGGTATTGCTGTCAGATGCTGCTGCAACTTTTCATTATTGCTACCGCCATTTTAATTTGAAGAGGGCCAGCCAAAATGTGGGCTGTTATCACTTGTTCACTCCATCTGAAAAGTTCAACAAATAACCGCCCGGAGTCCTTCGGGAATGGGGCAGCATAGAAGTTCCAACAAATAAATAAATAAACAAACAAACAAACAAATAAATAAACAAACAAACAAACAAACCATCGGATAATTGTGCAATAATAAAGTTCTCTTCTGGAGGACCATCTTTGGGGATGTAGAACCTCAGGAAGTCCTTAACGATGTTGACCAGCCTTATTATGGAATTGTGCTGAAGTACCTCCACCCAATTTTTAGCCACTTCTGACTTCTCTTCTCCAAACTCCAGCCTGCCTCTCAGTCTCAAGAAAGAGGCATGATAATTCTGGAAAATTTGACAAGAACCAAAGCAGGTTTGCAAGAAGCTTCTTGCTCTGGACCAAGCACAGTTGATTAGGAAATGAGGGAAACTGTTTCACCATCTACAGAGAAAAGGCTAAGGAGATGTAGAAAGATGAAAAACACATGAACAAAGAAGGCACAACAGGGCCATCTCTCTTAATAGCTTCCTTGTGCTCATTTTTGAACATCCTTCTTGCATTGTGTTCCTCTGTTCTCCTGATATTTGCTTTTTGAAAATTTAGATTAACCAATTACTTCATTTGATTTAGATTGGGTTATCATACTCTTCATTCTAGCTTTGTTGCTAAACTGAAAACAGAACACTAATCTTCATTATTATTCATGAAATTTCCCAAAAGATTAGCAACTTAGGTAGGACAATCATAAACATACATGCTATTGGTACATAAACCAATGTAATCCAAAATGTGCAGGCTGAATAAAAATTAAAACGAACAGGTAAAATGCTAGCGATGAGCACACATATGTGGTTCACTTACAAATTATATTTAAAGTGCATAGGGATGCATTCCTATATACTGTAGTTACAGTTAGAATATTGGAAGAGGCCAGTTAGATAAGTTGTATGTAAAAATGCATATTATAAGTTACCGATCATAGTTTAATTTATATTATAGAAGTTATGTTATAGATTTCTTAATTAATTAAGAAATGGTTTCTATAGTACATCTGGCAGCCTCGGAGTTTCTAAGCCATATAGCCATATTTTCTTAGAAGCTGCCAACATTTTTCTCCAAAGCAAAGACCATGAACGTGTGATAGTGTATTGCTTAATCTGCTATCCAGGTCCTAATTATGAATGAACGTCAAGATCCTTTCTCTTATAGTTCTTAAGAACGGATTTTGACTGGACAATCTTTCAAATAGATAATGTAATAAGATTGTTTTCATAGTGATCATTCAGATGCCACTAGGAAACCATAAGCAGGACATCATGGCTGTATCCTGTTACAGCAATTGCATCACACTGTGTTTGATCCTGGAGAGAGCACAGAGGGAGATGTGAATAATAGTAGTCATTCATTTTAGATTAATGTCGAGTTGGATATTGACAATATTTACAAGATAATTAAAAATGCCTTAAGAAAAGCAACGTTGCATTCAAGGATGTCCATGCTGATTTTGCATATACCTGTTAATTCTGGTCAAGCTGGTTTAGCAGGTATATGAACAATGCAAAAATCTGCAAAACTTGCTTACCAAAGGTTGTCAAGTTTATGTATCATAAAGCAATGATCTCATTTTTAAAAATAATTCACAATCATCAGTTTTAATCATACATTAATACAGTAGCATAGGAAAGCATTTTTAAACAGATGTTAAGAATTAATTTTAGTCTAAGGGATTTTTCTTGGGCCCATAGGTATCCACCTCACAAAATATGCATTACAATATCATGACACAAATTCTGCAGTGCTATGCATGCAGTACTACAGCACAGATACAAAAGGACAAGGTTTATAATATGATGTTACAATTTAAAATTTATTTCTATACTAAATGTATTTCTATATTATATTAAAACCAAGCATTAATACTAGTGAATGTACCTTTTCCAGAAATTGTTTGCATTTAAATTTGCTTCATAAAAAACCTGATTAATTCCTGCTGCTTATCTAATCACTATGAGGATGCCAGTATGAAATGAGAACTATGATAGGTGAACTAGTATCCTTGGGCATCCCTATACTTGTGGACTCCACCTTTTGTGTCAATCAGCCTCTCTGCCACCCCTAATTTTATCATTATTATTTTAAGGATTATTTTAAAGATTCTATTGTGTTTTTTTTTTTAAAGTAAGCTGAAGTTGACAAGGTAAGCATCTCCCTCATATTTATTTCCAAGAAGGGGTCATACATAAACTTCAGAATTTCTAATATTACAGAATGCAGTAAAATTTCATTCCCAACGAACAAAATTTAGGATTGATTTCTCAGAAAGCAGACTGGCTTCTATAATCCATGTGGGTATTCACAAAAGTTCCTGGGTTACCTGAATCTCTTGTGGTATAATGCAGTTTGGTGCCTTCCTACTATAATGTGTGAATTTTTCTGGTTAAATCATCTGGGCAACCAGTTTCAATTGCTGTGTTGGCCTCAAACATTCTCTTAACCTGCTAAAATTCAGTGTTGCAGTTGGCAGAAAAATGTAAAACTATGTTGTTGCTTCTAATATAAACCATAAAAAGACCAATGTATGAGCACATCCTATGAGGGAAAGGGAAACAATACTTTAAAACTGTGGTTCTCAGCCGCTGAAATAAAGGTACTCTATTGGGTGTAGGAAAGAGAATAGCAATAGCACTGTATTTATATACCACCTATCAGGGCTTGCAACCCTCTCTAAGCAGTTTACAATGTCAGCATA
>JANHJO010001767.1:166710-176831 GCA_032468235.1 Pseudoxyrhopus heterurus | reverse complement strand
GGTCCTCATTTTACTGACCTCGGAAGGATGGAAGGCTGAGTCGACCTTGAGCCGGTGAGAACTGCCAAACTGCTGGCAGCCGGTGATCAGCAGAAGTAGCCTGCAGTACTGCATTCTAATCACTGCCCCACTGCGGCTCTTACTGTATACTAGAAAATGAACGATTATCTGTGAGAACCGGCCACCCTCAAACCCCTCCTATTTGTTTCCCAGCCAGGGAGGGGCTGGCTAGCGTCTACATCTTCTTTTCCGTGAGAGCCGGCTAATTGTTTTCCTTTGCTCTCCTCTCCTTTCGTTTCTGAGCATACGCACATCTGGGATGGGCTCCATCTTTTCCTCCCCCTTACTCAGTTCAGGCCCCGAAGACAGCTGCCTCTCCACCTGGAAGAGGATGGAAGGTCCCCGCTCTGCCTCTGTCTCTGATGCTATTTCCTTATCAGAGCCTTCCAAAGGCGCCGAAGCTGGCCCAGGCTCCCCCTCAACCTCCTCCTCATCTGACTCTGCTGTTAGCTCTGCTGGCAGTTGATGGGCCACAACAAGGGTTACCATTATTCCTTGTGACAGACTACATGTTATCTTTCCCCCAGCATTTTTCTGTATTAAAATATCTGCATCTATTTCCTCTTCTTTAATAAAACATTCAACCACAAATTCATCTACTTTTGCTCTAGCTTTCCCCATTTATAAATCACTAACATCCAGTCCATTTACTCTTGTCAAATCCAACCACATTGGCCTTTAATACATCAGTTTTCTGATCATATTCCTCATTGTATCATGCTGAAAAACGTTTGACTTCTTAGCCAAAAATGTATATTGGCATATACACATCCCAACTAGTCCACATATCACATAATTGCAAGTATTTCTTATGTATTCATATAAATACTGAACCACGGGGCCAGTGCACTTCCTTGTATTACTCTGCTTAGTGCTGAACTATTTCTTAAGCAATCCATTTATTCTTGCGAATGCTTTGCTTTCTTCTTAATCCCCCCTGTCATTCTTACCATCTTTCAGCACCATATTCATGTGAAAAATTCCATAAATCAAGCATGGGTACTTTATTAAATAGTTCCTGGAAAGGAACAAAAATAAAATAGCATTTTTTTTTTGGTCAAGTTTATGTGTTTTTTCAGGTATTATTTGCACAACCTCCGTCCAGATTAAAGCTACACTGCAGTATTCCAATTTTGCTGATTGATACCCTTTGTAACTTTTTGATTACATTTTCCTGGCTACACTTAAAATTTTTTTGATCCCCTTGTAGTTTCTACAGTCACTCTTTCCAGCTTTCCCCTTTTACAGTATAAGGAAAAATAATGTCATTCTTCCAATCCTCTGGAAAGAAACCTTCTTCACATATACATTAAACAAATCACACAGCTACTTGATAAGGAAACAGCTTCTATATTTTAAGATTTCTCTTGTCACAATTGTCTACATTGGCAACTTTATTATTTTTATATCATAAATAGAATTAAATAAATAAATTTTCAACATGATCTGAGCACTTATGGCTTTTTTCATTGTTTTTTTTCTTGGACATCAACATTGGTAACATATGGTTCAATCTTATTGTTTGGCATACCAGTGTTGGTAACATTTGGTTCAGTCTTATTGTTTGGCATATCGCTATTGGCATATCTATCGCCATTGACATATCTATTGCTATTGACATATCTATCGCCATTGGCATATCTATCACTATTGGCATATCTTCTCCCAACATTTCCTTATTCCCTTAATATCCCAAATAATTTCATCCATTTTAAATTTTACTTTTGTTCTCCCAGTTGAGGTTTCTAGTTTAACCCTAGTCACTCACACTTCCAAAACATTTTTTTCCATTTCCATCAAAATTAAGTCCCATTTTCTCTGCCTTTTTTAAATATCAACTGTTCCATGGTCTCCTTGACTACACTGTTCACAACTGTGTCTACAGTCATTATGTAATACCTTTCTCCCATCTCTTTTTGCAGCAAACCTTTATTTTTGTATTAATTTTTTTTTCTCAATCACTACTTCTTTCATTTTTTTTTTCATTTTATCAAGCATCCCTTTTCATACTTCCTACATGCTTAAGTGGCGCTTTGAAACATACAGTAATTATTTTCTTTCTGTGCCATTTCTACACTCTATTCATTTTTGGGGAGATGAATTTGTCTTCCAAGAAATTTTTATATTCGCTTCATTTCTTTCATTTCTGTGACAGACTACAGTAAGCAGCAGCATTTAAGAAGGAGGGTGCACATTCCAAGGAGGGGAGGGTTGAGACTAGAGACAGCACAATCCAGAACTGGATTGTAGAAAGGGAGATAGATCTAGGGTAGTCATTCATTACCTTGGGGAAGTATAGGTTTATTCTGGCAAGATTCTGTCTATACAGCGTAAGCAATAGAGTTGGACTTTGGCTGGATTTTGCATTGCTATTGGGCTAGCTTGACAATTTCTTATCTTTCCTTCCAGGACCATTTTTTCCAAGATTTCTTTTTGATACTTCTAATAATTGTCTGCCTCACATTTAGAACAACCCATCATCCTTCTATTATTCACTAATTATCTCAGTCTTTCATTTTAAAGTGATCAAATGGTGATTTTTTTTTTTAGAGTTATATCCATTCCTTTTCCTAAACTTCCTTGAGGGAAAGGGTAGTTCCTCCAGCCGTAAAAGAGATGCCCATGCACATCCTCTTCAATGGGCTGTTTTAAACCCAATAATCCTGGACAATTTTTAGTATCCAGCTTTATTTTTTAAGAAAATTTCTTGAGAAGATAGCTGGGCAGCAGCCTCCAAAGTTCTTGAAGGAAATGGACTATCTGGAACTATTTCAGTTGAGATCCGGACCAAGGTAGAATAGAGCATAGGGTCAACATTTATCAAATTTGTTGATGACCTTTGGTGGACCTAGGATGTTAAGTGATGGGTCGATCCTGGTGCTCCTTGGTCTCAGTGATACGGTTGATCATGTTATCCTTCTGGACCAGCTGTGAGGACTGGCATATGGCAGCATAGTAATGCTCCATCTTTTTCTGCAATTGATATGAGTATTGACAGATAGGGAGAAATCAAGCTTTAACTCTGCACATGTGGTATGCTTCAGGGCTTGAAGTTCTCACTCTTTCCACTTAACATCTACATATCAGTTTGGGATTTGGTAAAATCTAATTGTACGTCACAACCTTGGTCTGGCCAAGTGATGTTGATGATGTTCTATCCTGGTGTCTCAAAGCTCTGCAAGGCTGGATGAGGAAGAACAAACTCAGGCTCAGTTCTGACAAGATTAAGTAGCTGTGGCTATGTGAGGCTCTTGGTCCTGAAGACCTTTCATAACTAGTCTTGTATGGAGAAGCGCT
The DNA here is from genome assembly GCA_032468235.1 of Pseudoxyrhopus heterurus. Lineage (NCBI taxonomy): Eukaryota > Metazoa > Chordata > Lepidosauria > Squamata > Pseudoxyrhopus > Pseudoxyrhopus heterurus. Next base: position 173,474 of record JANHJO010001767.1, on the reverse strand, counting down.
TCGACATTTAAGTCTGTGGATTTTCTCGGACTGACCCGTCTTCCTCAAAAAACAGATGGCATTGTAGGCCAAGAGGGCTTTTGCACTCTTTTGAAGTCCACTCGCATCAAGTCTTTAGTCATTTGAAGCTATCACATCATACTTTCACATAGTAGGATAGAAAAAGTGCAGAGTCCAGAGATCTTTCTCCTCATGTAACATTCCCTTCAATAGTAAAACCAGTACTGGCCCATTTGGTCCATTTGAACACAAACATAATAGAACCCATCCCCCTCAAACATATTTAGGCTATTCCATGTTAGCTAGAATCTCTGACTTCATTGCAGTCAATATTCTGTTACCTGCACCTCATCAATTTGAAGATACAAATAGTATACCAATAGAGACTCAGAAAGTTCTGATTCCAACACTTTCATTAAATCCCAATCAACGGTGTTATGAGGGAACTACTATACTCTCTGGGCTAGGACTTAAAAAAAATCAGGAGATTGGGGCAGTCAAGAATCCTGGCAGAGGGATACAGAAGAGCATAAGAAAAAGCAACAACATTTACATACCTGCAATAATTCACTTTAGAGTAATTCTAAATTATTGAGAGATTCATGAAGAAAGTTAGATATCTCATTATGGGGAGAGTGAGCTTACTGGAAATTAGAAATCATATTTCACATTGTATTACTTTTGAGCAATGAAATTTGATATGGTCAGCATTTGCAAAAACCTGTACATCACATGATTAAGCAGACAATTCTGCAAAGATAAGTATTTAATTGACAATGAAAAATAGACTCTGTGCAAGTTGCACCTTTACCAAGTCCAAAATGGATGGGAAGAATTCATCCCCAGTAGCGAAAGAAAGAAAGAAAGAAAGAAAGAAAGAAAGAAAGAAAGAAAAAGAAAGAAAGGATTGATCATTTTTTTAAAAATTGCACTGCACTGACATTATTTGAATATCAACCAGAATCTGTAACATAAACAAATAATTTGAATACAAAATAGAATCAAATCATAAAGATGCCATTTAACATTAAAACCACAGTAAAAAAATTGCAATGTGATCTTGCACAACAAAAATGATTGTTCCAGATTATGGTCCGTAAATAATGCTAATTCATAGAGATAAAGATTAGTTTTGTTTGATCCACATTTCTAAATGATTTGACTTAATGTGATGAAAAATGTGAGTAGCACATTTCTCCAAATCATGTTCGTTCTATCTATCTGTCTGTCTGTCTGTCTGTCTGTCTGTCTGTCTGTCTGTCTATCATCTTCCATCTTTATTATTTTTACAAATAACTCAAAGTGATGAACATACCTTTCTGATCTTATTTCTCCCACAACAACGCTGTGAGGTGGGTAGGACTGGGAAGGGGTGACTAGCCAAGGTTACCCAGATAGCTTTCATGGCTAAGGCGACACTGGCTCTATTTTGTACTTATTGCACGAGTTTTTATTTTGGAAGACTCGTGTGAGTATTAAAGAGAATAGATTTTGTCTGACTATGTATGAAACTAAAATTGAGTGCAAATAAATGAAGTCATCAGTCTCTACTAATTTGTTATAAGAGCTGCTTTTAAAGATTTTTTTTTGTCCACAAAATAAAATTTGAGTTGAAAAATAAACCTCAGCTTTGAACTGAAACCAAAGATTGATCATCTTGCAATCTAATTAAATAACCGATCCTTTCATTATTCACGATGCATGTACTTCTTTGGTTCACATCATAAAGCACCAGAAAGCAGAAATCTTATGTGGTTACTGGGGGGAAAAATAGTGAGCTCAGCCTATTTAGTTGTAGCAGTAGACACCATATAATCTGGATTGTGCGGTGTCACAATACATTTATCTTCCTGCAGGAAATTGTTTCCCTCCCAACTACTTGTTTCACTAATTTTACCTTTGTTCCTTTGGTTATATTAGCCAAATTTAATTAAATTCTTGATTCCGGTATAAATCATGATGACAGGTCAGTGTTTGAAATCTATTCCCCCCTTCCTCTCTCTCACACACACACCAAAATAGACAGATTTTTGAAGTAAAGAAACCTGATGCCTGGAGTAGAATGAAATTCGGTAAAAACTAAGAGTGGAGTCCAGTGATTGGCGTCAGTGGGACTGTAGTAAATAATTTTGAACATACAGCTCATGATGGGAACAGATTACTGACCTGATATTCTTTTAAATTTTAACTACAGCATTTAGGACCTAGCCCTGAATGTGAACAGATCAACATATTAAACCTGCCAGATTTACCAGCATGATTCATTCTATTATGTTTATCTCCATTTGTGATATCATCAGTGAGCCTTTGATATAGGACATCTGGTGGTTTGGTCAAGCCTTTGATGTAAGCATGTTCAAGCTACTACAAGTCCTTTCAGAATGATTTCGTTTAGTTAAAATCTCTGCCACACAAAACTTGTTTTTAGGGCTGTGAGAAGTGTGTGTGGAATTGTGATCGTATTGATTTTTTTTTAAAGGCATTGCATCTGTATGCTGCCTTTCCTTTAGATACTTTAACTAAGACAATGTTCAGAGGTCTTGTCTCTCCTTTTATCTTAACAATTTTTCTAGGAAGTAGGTCAAGGTAGAACATACATTTGTTAACATTTATAACAAGATGGTGAAAAACCTAGGGATAGCATTAGCACATCCAACTAAGCTTGGTCAGGTGGCCATGATATATTACAGTATTCTATGCCTTGCACTATTGTGCAGGTTTATTGTGTTTCATGGCATTTTGCAAATCCAGAAAATGGGTTAATTCTGCAACTAGGCATGCACCAGTTATTAGTGCAACATGCAGTTTTGAACAAGCATTTACCTGGGTAGAAAAATAACATTTTAACCATTACTATATTGCACTCATATCCCTGATGGATTCTGGGTTGTTAAAAAATGCTTATGCTATTATTATTATTATTATTATTAAAATAATAGAAGTTATTTCTGAAGTTATGTCAAGTACCTTCATTCTCCAATTTTTCCCTACAACAGCAGCAACTCTGTGAGCTGATATCAGCTGAGAGAGAATGTCTGGCCCAAAGTTATAATAAAAATATAAGAAAATTTTGTTTCAGCAGAGGAGTTCCTTCCTGTATCATGAGAACAGATGGTTCTCTAGAATTTGAAGTCCAACCCGATATTCCTGAAATTTCTTGGTGTGGATAGCCACAGTTATATGACATTGGAGAAACTATGGGGCGACAGTTACAAAAACATGTTTTAAGCCTGGGAAATGGAGAAAACACTAGTAAGAAACTCTTTAGGAGTCTGTTTCCTGACCTGGCCCAGGTCAGGAAACAGGACTGACATTTGGACTACATTGGCATAGCTACCAACTATGTTGGCACAACTGCACTGATGCGAGTTGAATTTTAGAGCATTCCACGTTTCGGCTCTGCTCAGCTCAAGCTAGCATAGCAAATAGTAAAACTAAAGACCAGTTTGATTTTCTTCTTTTTAAAATGTCTTCTCTGGTAATCCTAGTGATGGCAGCAAAAAATAACTTTTGTAGATGGCATTGCTAGGATCTTCAGTACTTCAGCAGCTAGGGTGCCTTAAATGCATGCCTGGTAGTCCTTGGGAAAAGAAGGAAGGACCATTCTGGGTACATTTTAGGAATCCAAGTTCACTTTAACCTAATGATCATGTAATTTAGTGTATCAAACACACCCACATATCTTTTCCAACCTTAGGTCAGGCTAACTTATGTGATGGCAAGAAGGTTTTGTTTTATCTGCTCCCAGACTAGAAAGGGAAGCCATTTTAAAAACAATTTGCAGGTGGGCCTAATGGAAAAGCTTGAGGAAAGAGAGACTATTACTCTTTGTAACATAAAGACAGGAGACAGGAACAGATCAGACATAACTGAATAAACTGCTAGGTCTTTTGTCTTTTTAGGTACTGATTTTCACCATTACTGGGATTAACTGCATCTATTCTACTTATGGCTCATTCTTGGCTTCCTGTGAAAGCCACAGACTGAGGATTGGAACTTTTATAGAGAGATTTATTGCAGAGACTTGGGTGATTACCTGACATTTGTAATTCTGTGCTAGGCCTAAGTGTCTCCCTCATAGAAACAAAGGAAACATATGCTCATCTTTGTTCATCCTGGCCCTCCTGTTTATTTTACTTATATCCCTATAAACTCAGGCAGGTGTGATGAGGCCAAATCTGGTGCCTTCTAGATGTCAAATGCTCCAGTTTTATAATGTCTATAGATTGTAGTTGTGTCAATTAATTGGGAGAGCAGCACTTTCAGGAAGTCTCTGTTAACCAAACAGCAAAATGGCAACGGCACGGGGTGGGGTATCATCAGTATGCTGATGATACCCAATTGTTTATATCCATCCCTGGCCAGACCAGTGATGCTGTGGAGGTGATGTCCCGGTGCCTGGAGGCTGTGAGGATCTGGATGGGGACAAACAAGCTCAGGCTCAACCCTGACAAGACTGAATGGCTTTGGGTCCTGTCCTCCTATAATCTAGCTGATTGTCCATCGCTGGTTCTGAGTGGGGAGATATTGACCCCCTCGGAATGGGTGCGCAACTTGGGTGTCCTACTGGATCCTCAGCTTAAATTAGAACACCAACTGATAGCTGTGGCCAGAGGGACCTTCGCACAGGTTTGTCTTGTGCACCAGTTGCGCCCCTTTCTGGACCAGGAGGCGCTTCTCACTGTCACTCATGCCCTCATCACCTCGAGGTTGGATTACTGCAATGCGCTCTACTTGGGACTGCCCTTGAAAAGCATGCGGAGACTTCAGCTGGTCCAGAATGCGGCTGCGTGGGTCATTATGGGTGTGCCTCAGTGCACCCACGTAACTCCTCTCCTGCGCGAGCTGCACTGGCTTCCAGTTGGCTTCCAGGTGCAATTCAAGGTGCTTGTTATGACCTTTAACGTCCTTCAAGGCTTAGGACCAGGTTATATTCGAGACCTCCTACTACCACCGTATGCCTCCCAGCACCCTGTTAGAGCCCACAGGGTTGGCCTCTTTCAGGTCCCATCAGCGAAACAATGTCGGCTGATGGGCCCACGGGGGAGAGCCTTCTCTGTGGCGGCACCAACCCTGTGGAACCAGCTCCCCCCTGGGATTCGGATCATTCCTGACTTCTGACCTTCCACTGAGCTGTGAAGACTTGGCTGTGCCAGCAGGCTTGGGGCTGCGCTACCTGAGGGAAGGGTGTGGTTTTTAAGGGTAGTAAGTGCTGCAAGGAGTTTTAAAATTTGTGGGTTTTAGCTTTTTTATTATGTGAGTTTTAGAGTTTTATATAGTTTTTACATTTTAAATATTGTTTTTATGACTGTTTTATTGTGAGATTGTTGTGTTGTGAGCTGCCCGGAGTCCTTCGGGAGTAGGGCGGCATATAAATATCAACAATAAATAAATAAATATTGAATAGTTTGTTTTATTATTTCCCTATCGCAGCTGCGAGAGGAGAGAGTTGCAGCTGAGAGAACAGAGAAGCCTTCATATCAAAAGCTTCCCGGTTATTATATAAATTCTTTTGTTTGTTTCTTTTCAACCACTTCTATAAAATGTGTTTCCTAAATATCATGTTGCTGTTTTACAAATAATTTTCTAAAATCCAAAGACTAAAATACAGTTTCCCTCCTGTTTTCTCTACGTTTCCAGCACCATAACAGCATTTATTTTCCCAAGGGAACATTGATGTGGCTACTGTATTCAGTACTTCTCCAGCTCCTTAAAATATTGCATATTTATTTATACAAAATATTGCATGGATTGCTACTGGAAAATGAAAGACAATGCCAGAGACAGCCTTGCTCCTCTCAGTCTTCTTTAGGAGCAATAATTGCAGCTGCTTTTTTCCACGCTTTTGTTGTAAAAATAGTAATGGCTTTTTACCTGCTAACAGCAATAGGACTTTTGTCAGCAAACTGCAATATGCTGCTGAGAGTACTATTTAATAGTTAGTAGGTTTCTGGTCTCCTTTCTATTCTGCCATGAATGATACCATATTGAATTCCTGCATGGCACAGGAAGTTGAAGATCTCAAAGATCCTTTGTCTATGGAGATTCTCAGTCATCCAGGTCATGGCTGTCCCAAAGGTGCTTTTTCAAGAGGCAACTGGACTGTCTTGTTTTTCTTTGAAGACGTTTCACTTCTAATCCTAGAAGCGTCTTCAATTCTGCTTTCGCTTCTTGGATGAAAAGCCAGAAAGCTCAGTTGCCTCTGAAAAAGAACCTTTGGGTCAAAGATTACTTCCACCCTTTGGATTTGATTCCATGAATCTAGGAATTATGATGAACCTCATACCACAGAGTCATAAGAGTTATGACTTTCCCCAGTGCCATCTTATGAGCAACAACTATTCAATGTAACCATTTGGGTTGTGCAGTTGCAGCACCATAGCAGATACTGAGTGATAGTACTACAGAGATAAGGGGATGGTAAAGTGAAGAGGCTAAACATGACTGTGTGATCAAATCCTTGCCCTCTTTTTATAGGCATTATATGCACAATTCACTTCTAAAATAGATGGGCCTCAATTGCACAATCATAGCTGTCATTTTTGCTTTGTGACACACATCGCAGCTGGTGCCAAGATACATTTGGATAGTAGTATTGTTGTGGTTCCACAGCACGTGGCGGATTTGGCAGCTGATTCCGATTCCGAAGAAGAGGCAGAGACTGTGTGGGAGCAAAGGGAGGAATCAGCTGCTGACAGCATGCTAATAGAAGCTGGTCCCTCTACGAGTCAGCAGGAGCCGGTGGCTGCTGAGAGTAGTGGGGA
>JANHJO010001767.1:152859-162943 GCA_032468235.1 Pseudoxyrhopus heterurus | reverse complement strand
GGGTACTCTCAGTGCTGCCATCTGATGACCAGATGCAGCCAGGCTAGCATCACATATCACACTAAAGGTGTGACAGGAATCAGTCATTTTCCTCACAGCTTGGACTTGTTTTCTGGTTGAAATTGCTGTTCTTTCCAAATAAATTGTCTGTACTTTGTTCATCTCTGTTTTTGTGAAATGTAAAAGTTGCAGAAAATAAGACCATCTCTGGACTAGGGAGAGGTCTAAATATAGTGTTCTGTGGTGATTCAATTCCTCTGATGGTGCCTTTTTTCAATCTTGGCCTGGATATGCTGGCAATCCTCCAAGTTCTAAAATAAACATGAAAAGTGCAGTCCAAATGCATGAAATTAGAACAAATGATGGAGAAAAGGGTATCCTTGTTAAAAAGATGAATATATTAGGAGAACCTCAGATGAAAATATTGCAAATTACCAGGATTTTTTTTTCAAATCATGAAATTGAGAAATGAAATCCACCTTGTCAGTGTGTGCTTATGAAACAACAAGTCTATAAATGCCATTTAATTGTTCCTCAGTTTCTTCTCTTGCTTCTATTTCCATGCTGAAATTTATTGGGGCTGTTAATAAATAACTCTACATATTTATCCATTTCTCAGGATTGTATTCCACCAATCCCACTGTAATCTATAAAAGGTTATGTGATGCCACTCTTTACCTTAAATAATGTTTTGCAGGAAAGGTTTAACCTGAAAGCAGAATAAGGAAAATTCCAAATTATTCATTTTATATGCATCAGATATTGTGTTATATTTTACTAAGAAGTTGATTTCCCAACAAAGACCTCTTCCAGAATCTAAAACCTGATAAGCAGGTGAGGGAAGGGGCTTGAAAAAGAAAAGAAGAAATTTTCTGGAAGATTTATTCCTGCTCAGAGCAAAGAACAATATTGTTTCATACACTTTGCCTCACGAAAGTTGATAAAATAAATCACCCTATCATAAGGGACTAAAAAGTATCTCCTCCTTTTCAGGCTAAAAGCAAATTATGCCTGATCAGATGTGGGTGGCCTACATTATCCACGTTAACTCGGGGCTGCATAATAAGTTCCTGTTATTCCACAGCTTTTATGATATTAAATATACTTTACATATATACATATATACAGTGTGTGTGTGTGTGTGTGTGTGTGTGTGTGTATAGAGAGAGAGGGAGAGACAAACAGACAGACAGATACACAAACTATTCTGTTGTCTATAGTCTTGGCCAAGCAAAACAATTTTCTAAGACACATTTGGGTTATTCTCACTGATCCTGCTTCCCACTCAAGTGGTCTTTTTGTTGTATCTGTAATGGAAATCAATCTAATCACAGGAAGAGAGATTTGAACTTCTGCAACACACTGGCCATAGTCATTGATCGCTGGTGTTGGGGAGAAGCCCCAATCAGTTTTTGTGAGTGTAAATCTCAATGACATCAAAAGAGACCTAATTATATTACCTCATGTTATTACCCTGTCCTTTCTGGTATATAAATTAGAAAGGTGTCATTCTTTTCACCTTCCAAGTCTGAAAGTCAAAACAGCTTCTGATAGTGAAACCAAATATGATTTTATTGTAGCTTTACTTCTGAATTAGACATCATGATTACAGAGTCCTTAGGGAGTTGGGCAGCCTATAAATTGAATAAATAATAATAATAAATAATAATTTTAAAAGTTTTCTCTTAAACCCATCAAAGAACTTTCTATCCAAACCTTCCCTCTTACTATTCTTCTTTTGAGAAAATTCTGTATAAATTGAAGTTGCTGAATGCAAACGTGGAGACATATTCAGACACCTAACAAACCCAGGTGCCTTGATTGACATCTTTCTTTGTTTCTTTGCATTATTATAATATTCTATTTATGATTCTTGAAAAATGAAGTAGCAAGGAATGACTAGCATGTTTAATAAAGAGAGATAATGAACAGATACAATGGGATTATAATTAGCAGCAGAAGGACTGTTTTGTAGCTAATATTCAAGGAAATTATATAAAACCTTGGGGAGTATTTGATGAGAACATTGCCTTTTCCCCAGATCAGTACCATTTTGACAAATTTCCTGTAAGAGGAGTAAACTTATGAAAGACTTTATTTTAAAATAAAAAAGATAAAGTACATTATACATGTTATTTTCCCCAAGGGGGCTTTCATTTCTGTAATCTTTCAAACATTGTCTTTCTATTCTGATTAATGCAACACATCAAAACAATGACAAACCATCCGATGGGTTATTTCCCATGGAGAAAAGAATGTTTCCAAGAATGCCATTCTGAACTAGATTTTTTTTCCTCCAGTTATTTTATTTATAATAGAAGCAAAGAGGTCAAATCTGTAAAGGATCACTTTCTCATCCTATAGATTCATTTACTTTCAATTCACTGGAATATATCATTATTTAGATAATGTCCTTTGAACATTAAAAAAAATGTGTAGCATTTGACAATGTAATACTGATATAATCAATGCTGGATTATCATGTTTTTTTTAAAGTCAAAACCAGTCTTGATTTATCATTTTTATGTTCTCTTTTTCCTTGTCGATTAGGTTCATCGTCCAGTTTCGGCAGACTTTAGACACAATTTTTAAAATAAAGAGAGATGAGGTCTTCTTGAGAAGATTCTGCAAACCAAAGACCATATAAGCAAAGGGAAAGCATCTCAGTCTCATGCACCTACTTAGAATAAGCTGTATAACATTCCTCATTGTGATAGTATCCTGACCAGCATGTAAGATGATTAGTATCAGTGTAGAGAGTTAACATTGATCATAAAGTTAAAGATTCTTAAAATAAGAATCCATTCCCCACTATCCTGTCAGACCTGAAGAAGCTTCTTGGATGAGAAGTGAAACATCTTCAAAAGAAAAAACACGAAAGTCCAGTTGCCTCCTGAAAAAGTACCTTTGGGACAACCATGACCTGGATGACTGAGAATCTCTACAGACTTTTAGTGATAGATAAAGCACACGAGATCTCGTTTCAGTACACCAGATCTCGTTTCACGTACGCTTTAGAAAAAATAATTTTTGAAAAACAATTCAGATGGCAAAGGGAGACTGGCAGGAAATCTTTGAGTTGAGTCTCACTGTCACCACCAAGTTGCCTACTTGTGAGCTGAAATGTGGGAAATTACTGATTTTGCTAGTAAGAACAGGGCAATCTTCCACCATTATAAAAAATAGTAGAAAAACTGGTATAATGTCACCGCAAATAATGCCGAAGAAACTTTCAGCCCTAAGAGTAGTCTTGAGAGACTAGTTGTGAGCAAACGTGTGGTGAGATGTATAAGCTTGGCCCCAAGTGACTAGCACATTATTCTGTACACATCATGTTTTCCTTTTGCAGCTTTTTGTATTGGGTTACATGGATGCTAAAGAAACTACTGCTGGTTTAACGGAGGACTAAAATATCAGGAAGAGTCTTGAAATATTGATGTGTTTGTTGAACAAAAACAGCTTGCTACTTCTGGGCAGCTTTCTTCACATTTCTCTGGAGGAGGCACAGCAGATGTGCGAGGGGAGGAAAAGAATATGTAATTGGAAAAATATACTGTACATTAGATTAAGCAATAATATCAATAGTCACCTCTGTTCGGGCGCCATGCTGAGAGCTAGGTTGACTGACAAACTGCTGATAACATTTTTATTATTATTTCTTTGTTTATTCTATAGCCACAAACCATAAGGCAGACTCTCCAGAGGACACTCCAACATTATGAGCATCAAGTTATTGGGTAAGTAAAACCGATTTCTTCAAAACTCCAAAAGGAGTGTAAAGATAGATTGGTGAGTGGGTGGCAATAAAAAACTAATTGCTGATTGCCAAGATATTGCCTTATGGTAGCTTTGCCAACCAGGTGCCCTTAAAATCGAATTAGGAGTAGGAATTCTGGCAATTCAATTTTTAAAAACTCCATATGAGTTTCTGATTGGAGAAAGGTATAAATGAGCTATCTTCATACAATGTACTTAAGAATCTACTGACTGTTGCACAACTTGTCAAGCTTGGTTGGGGATAACCTTGTTGAGTTTTTTTGAGAGATGTAAATTTAGTCAGTTTATGGTTTAAACCATTTCCATACCCAAAATGGATTAATTCAGGAACCAAAGTTTGTGATACAAACACAGTCATGATGTCATAAGATGCCACACGTGGTTTCATTGAAGGTTGTTGGTGCAAAAACAATATTTTGTTTATGTAGATTTTATTTATTTCAATGGGATGCAGGAAGTGCATTTTTAATGTACCATTGACACATACTTCACTGACAATTTTGATAATACATTTCTTCAATCCCAAATAGATTTGTTTTTCTCTTTTTTTATTCTCTTTTATAATATTGTAAGGAAATAGTGACAATATCCCCAACTAAGCAGGTAGACTATAATAAACAATTATAAACTTGATCCATTCCATGATGCAATAAAACATCTTGATGCAAAAATTTAAGAAGTCTGCTGCCAACATACCCCATCTTTCTTTTTGTTCCATTTTGTGCTCCTTTATAAGTTCTTTTGTATGCAGAGAACTGTGCATTAAGAAGTCATGCCATCAGATTTGTACCACTTAAGTTCAAAATATTTCAGGGAGGCTCATGCAATGCCCTTTAAATTCAAAATTCTTTTGTGGGTTGGATTTCATATATTGTTTCAATCTTATTGAACTTGTTGAACAGCAGTGGCTAGCAGAAAAATGAAGGAAGTAAAAATGTCACATACATTTTCCTTTCTTGTTCCAGGCCACAAGCAATAGGAGGGAATAATATTGATGTTAAAGTAAGCTTAAGAAAATTATCTTTCCTAGAATCTATTTACAATCTAGTTTAGAGAAAATTATCACCTGCTCTATCTACTTCTTTTTACAGTAACTTACCAGGATTCTTCAATAAATGGACAACCAAGAATGTTCCAGTAATATATTCAATAATTACAACTCATTCAATGGATACCTTATGATAAGGTATCCATTTAAAGCAGACTCCCCAAACTTTTCAGCTCATTGATTCCTTAACAGTTTCAAGTTATTCAAACATCTTTTACATGAAAGTAATTTTATAAATACTACTTTAACTAATATTGCTATGAATAGCAATAACAACAATATTGACTCTTGGATAGTCTCATTGAGTCATAGGGGTCAATATTAACAACTTTGGAGAACCCTGATTTAATTAAATGCAAATACCAATCGCTCCTTTAACAATATCCAAGATCAGTAATAAATTGGCAAGAAGTTGGATTGCCTTAGAAATCTCTACTATTATATCTCACACCTCTAGCACAGACATCACTGTAACAGTGCCCTGTGATATCATCCAGCATTCTTTGAATCTGTGGAGTCTGAAGAGGTAGACTGGGTAGTTCGAGACAAGCATCATAGGTTGATGTTGATGTTGACTTATTTGAATTGCCCAGGAGGGAACAGATATTTGGATTCAAGGGGTGGTGAATGCTTCTTTAGGGGAAGGAAGTTGCACTGACTGTCTTGAAGGATATGTGCTCCCTCTGAAGAAATCCTCCATTTGGAGGTTCTACAAACTTCCACCTGGTCTCTAACCTTCTAATCTGCAGGAGGGTTGTTGAGAAAGTGGTTGGGGTTCATCTATAGAAGAACTTGGAAGATGCAGATTAATTGGAATCCTTGCAGTTGAGTTTCAGGCTTCAGTCTAGGATTGAGACTCCATTAGTTGCTTTATAGATAAGCTGCAGGGGAAGGGTGGCAGTCTCTAGCAAGACTGGAGCGCCTCTAGCAAGATTGGAGCACATTTAGCAGGACTGGAGAGCATCCAGTACCATTGGATTATAGTATCCTGATCCGAATGGGAAAGATTGGAGGAAGGTCCATCAGATTCAGGTTAAATCTTCTCCAGGTGGAATAACTGCTGTCTGGAGAGTGCTTAGACATAGTGAAATTCCCTTTTTTTTAGTTCGTGGTAAGTTTGCATTCTCCTAGAAGGTTTTTTTTTTTCTCCCATTGGACTTACAGCTTTTATTGGAACAACAATTGTAGTTAACAGAGAAAGAGCCTTCAGCTGGTATGATAGATGTTGCCATTTTTGCAACAGGAGTTTTGGCAAAGTCACAGATACATGGTCTTTTGGTGGTTTGGCTGTGCTTTATTTAGGACAACTTTCAAAGACTACCCAGAAATCACCTAAAGCACAAATGCCCAATTGTTGACAGATCTGTCCCAGTTCAACAGAATCACAATCATCTTGCAGGAACTGGTAGTAGGTTTTTGGATACAAATAAAAGTACTGGTTTATAAAGCCCCTCTTGCTCAGATTTTCAGGACAATCTCCTTAAATAGAATCTTCCCATCCCATGATGCTGTAAAGCATGATCTTGTCGTCAATACATAGAGAATTTTTTTCTGATCCTTTAGAATTTTAATTCTGTTATAGAATTCCATTATTTTCTGTGTTTTTAAAAATGAGGACACCCCGCTTCTTCTTGCTGTTCTGGAAAAGATCATCCTCTTTTATTGAACATCTGGAGGATAGGTTTAACTGACTGATATTTTTCCCTGGAGGTGACAGTTTTATGGTTTTAGATGTTAAGTAACACATGATAAGTGGCCACATTTATGAATATTTTATTGTCAAGAGATGTTAATGAAGCTCTGTTGATGTGAGCTGGCAAAATAGATGGCATACAAATGACCCCCTCTCCCGTTAGTGTTGGAGGCACGGTTTAAGGCACTTCCGGGCTGAAGGATTAGCTGGTAATATTACTGTTGCCTGGGGGATGCCCATGTAGGCTCCTTTTAGGTCCCCATCAAGGAGCTGGAGCAAATGAGGGGAGCTCACCCCACCACGCAGCAGCACTCGAGTCTCGAACGCGGACTTGCTAACCTCCAACCCAGCATCCTTACCCACCATGCTCCATACAAATGAAAATAAATAATAAAATAAAATAAAGTGAAATAAAATAACCCTGAGTTTCCAAGTGGGCTAAGGACTCTGTTTCCAGGTTACGTTAATATCTATGGATTATAATTTTCTCACCTGCTCTAGAGAGAAAGAGAGAGATTGTGTTGTATCTGTAATTTGGTTTTATATGATTTTATGATCTTATACATATTCAAGAGTGATTTGAGTGGTTATATAAATTGGATAAATAAAATAAAATAAAATAAATATAAAAGTTATTATTAAGCCATTGTGTTGCAACTTTCTTTTTCCTGTCTGTTTTGGATTATATTTCCCACACTTTTTTCTCTTGGCCACAGTGTTTGGGGCTATTATTTCCAACATATCTATAGGGCAACAGATAGAGGTAGGTTACTGAATACTATAAACAGTTGCCTGATAAGGCACCAAGTGAATGTGTCCAGTATTTATATGTTGTGACTAAAAACAACAGCATTAAATATGTGTCTTTTCATTACTGGCTGCTCCCTAATCTTCCCTTAATTAGAAATATAAGAATTGAACTTTGAGTCTTGTGCACTGGAAACCTTTGATGTACTTATGAATTTGCTGAGTTGTGTCTTCCTTCTGTTTTACAAGTAAAACTCTAGCCAGCATGGCATGATAGTTAAGATGTTGGAGTATGATTGGGGACACCCAGGTTCAAATCCCCTTTGCAATAGAAACTCATTGATTGACTTTCAAGCAAAACAACAAAAGATTGATCAGTCGCACCAATATTTAGATTCAACTGAGTAACAGGCATACGATCAAGCAACAGCTGCTTCATAAAACTAGTTGGCACCACCCCGTTGTGTCTATTTTTGTTTTCCCTAGTCTGCATTGACTGCCAATTATTCGTTACCATTTTGCTCCCCAACTGAAGGTGCATAATACTCAGAGCTCGCCAAATAACTTTGCAACATGAGGCAGAAAATTCAAGAGTACTGACCACCATATACTGCAGTATACTCACAATAATAATAAATCCTTGTTTGGAAAGACGGCCAAACGTCTGCAGTTGGAGGCAATTATTCCACTGCTTAATGGTAGAATTGGGCCCAACAGCTACTGCTGGCTCTCACTGCAATGTTGTATGGATGAGACACCTGCCAGAGCTGTATTGGTTAAGCAGTGGAGCTATATTGATTAAGCAAATAATACTTGTTGTTTCCAATTATGCAAGTGCCCTGGATCCTTTGGCATTCTCTTCAGGTTAGGTTGGAAGTATGCGTTAAAATTCAGCGCATGCTTCTGAGGTTTCCCAAGTTTGAGGTATTTATCCTTGTGGGCTTTTTAGTCAAGCTACCTTTTCAACTCTCCTTAGTTAACAATTCAGACATGTCAGGAAAGTACCTCAGGCTAGAATAGTAGAAGAAGCTGCTGCTTAGGGAATCGCCTTTGCAAACTTGCTCATAGTTTGATGGCAAGTATAGAACAGATAGGGAAGAAAAGGAGTAGAAACTTGCAGCAAAGGGTCCATTCTTCTTTTGAAGTTCACGTTCCTAGACCTCAAGGGTTAAGTTGATTTATGTGTGTATATTCCCTGTTTAGTTTTGTTTCTCCTTCTTTATTTCCTTCAGAATATCAATGTAGGCTGTAAGCTTCCCTGTTAGATAACCTGCAAGCAAGTACTTGGAAACGACAACGCTTTTTCTGTTTTAGGAAGGAGAGATAACGTTATACATTTGTGGACAAATATGGATCTGCAGATTCCACTTTCTTGCTTGTTTTTTGATTGATGGTTCATTTCCATCTTGATTGATGGTTCATTTCCATAAAAAAAAGTGGAAGTATTAGATCAGTCTTTCTCAGCCTTTGCAGCTTAAAGACATGTGGACTTCAACGCTCATAATTCTAGGAGTTTGATGTTCACACATCTTCAAGCTGCCAAGGTTGAGAAACTCTGTGTTAGGTTATATGTTTTCAAAAAGAATGATCATTCTTCCTCGGAAAGAGTGGTCATTTCAAATGTTCAGTTGTTTCACTTAGGTGCTTTCAGATGGTCTTTGTTTTGCTACCATACACCACCAATTGTATCTTTCTTTCTAGTTACCGGGATGCTGAAAAGAATTTCCATAATATTTCCAACCGATGCTCCTATGCAGACCATTCTGGCAATGATGAAACTGAAGATGTCTCAGGAATTCTCCAGCGTACAGCAAATATTCTTGGTACTATATTATTATTTTCCATAGCCCCTTTGTTAGTATAGAACGGTTTTGAATTTCACTTCTTTTACCTACAGTGGCCTATTCTGCAGATCTATGACCTTTACTTGGTTACTTACCCTAAATATCTGGGTAGCTAAGCAGAAGGTTGTTTCCGTTCAGATGAAGCAATTCAATTATAGGAATTCTGATGTGCAGGCTGTATAAATTTTAGTTGAATGGTATTGCAATTAGGTGGCTGCATAGCTGACTCAGAGATTGTATTTAATTCTCAACAAGTCCTCTTCACAGAAAGTTAAAGATTATCAATTGTGTGCTTGGTACTTTTCATTTTAATGATGACTTACATGAGGAGGTAGAGAGAGATACTTAATGAATTTGTAGATGACTCAAAAGTGAATAGCACTGATGAAAAGAATTCTGGATTGGTAAATAATGACAAACAGAACATGAATTTGCTATATGCTACCCACAGTCTCTTCAAAATGAGATGGGTGGCATATAAATTTAATAAATAAATAATAAACATACAATCCAATAAACAAATAACTTGTGCTATGACATGCCTGCAAAAAAGTCAAGTAAATGGAATTTTAGGCTATGTTAATAAAAGTATAGTTTCTAAAGATTCTTAATTCTTAGACCCGTTTTAGATACTATGCTCAGTTCTGGACATTTCTATCACTATGCTAAGTGATAGAAATAACTCGAAGTAACTAGAAGCTAAGTGATATGAGAAGATGTTACTTAAGAAAAGTGTGTTTGTTTGTTTATTTATCAATCACATTTTTGACCCATCTCTCTCAGAGTTGACTAGGAGGGAATCTGATGCAACTCTTAAATCAGTAGAATTCTGTAACCAGTTCTTTATCATCCTTGAATTCAGGAAGTAAACATTTATTTTGAGTTTATAGGAAGGTATTGTATATACTTGAGTATAAACCTAGTTTTTCAGCCCTCAAAAAGGGCTGAAAAAACCACCCTCGGCTTATACTCGAG
>JANHJO010001767.1:73358-87595 GCA_032468235.1 Pseudoxyrhopus heterurus | reverse complement strand
CTTCTTCTTCTTCTTCTTCTTCTTCTTCTTCTTCTTCTTCTTCTTCCTCTTCCTCTTCCTCTTCCTCTTCTTCTTCTACAACTCATTGCTCCTTCTACAACTCATTGCTCCTATATCCTTTGAAAATTTTTATCTCCTTGCTTCTCTTGATAGCATAAGCAAGTTCTTGTTTATTCGTTCATCATTTAAAAAGAGTTGGTACTAGATGTAATTGCTGCTAGTTTGTAATATTCAAGTTTGGATTGATAAAGGTGCACTTAATTTGATAAAAAGGCTTTATTTTAAATTTACTCTGTAAGCAGTCTTAAGTGTGTACAAATAAAAAAAAGAAACCTTTGAATTTGTAAAATGAAAGAATTTTCCCAGAAGGAAAGCAGGAATGGGCATGAGAGGTAAGGCAATTATTAGCCCAACCTAAAATTTGAGGCTATAACAAGAACTAATCCTATGTACATAGTGCTAAATTTCATGTATACCTTAATAAATTGAGTAATAACATGTCATTTAACAGCAGGTTTTGCCATCAAGATATTCCTTAAGATACACTAAACTCCAGATGATTAAAGTTTAAATTAATTGATGAACTTGCATCACACATGGTACAAATAGTTTTCAGCTCTTCCTTTAAGAAATCACTTATACTTCATTCAGTAAAAGAGACTTAATAGCTTGATCTTGACATTAATATAACTTTCTTCACCAGCAAAGAACAAAAGACAATAAATAATTTGGGTAATATGGCAGGAACAAGGGCAGAAAAATATGGAGAACAGTGCCCCCTTAGGACTTTCTTTATTTTATTCATTTTATTGTGGTTGCATAATCCAGATGATGTGTTATACAGAATAATAATGCTCTAAAGTAAATTTAAAATATATTTTATTATCTCATTCCTTTAATTTATTTGGCATAGGAATGTAATGGGATATGAGAATAATCTTGGGAAACAGGAGGAAGAACCACAATCAGGGCTATGGTCAGATGAGAGAAATACTGAGTCCAAAGCAGGAATGGAGTAGAGAAAGTGTCTCAGAATTCTCTGGAATAGAAAGGCCAGGAGTAGCGAGACGCACTCAGACTTGCAAATTTTATTCGTTCTCATGATTCTGGTTTCCGGGTCTGGACTACCTTAAAGGACTGACAATTGTTTTGTATAATCTTTCTGCACTTTGCAAACTGTGGCTCACCCTGAAAGGAAAAACAGCAAGTTCAATATTTACGGTATCTCTCTTTCCAGAGAGACTATTCTATACTATGGGATCATAATAAGAAATAGAGAAAGTAAGGATAAACTCATGATTGTTAACCGGGACACTTTTTGTGAATTTCAAAATAGGAGAAATAAATAAATACATACATACATACATACATACATACATACATACATACATACATACATTAAATAGAAGTAGTACTTTTTGTGATGAATTTTAAAATAGAAGA
Source organism: Pseudoxyrhopus heterurus (assembly GCA_032468235.1). Classification (NCBI taxonomy): domain Eukaryota; kingdom Metazoa; phylum Chordata; class Lepidosauria; order Squamata; genus Pseudoxyrhopus; species Pseudoxyrhopus heterurus. The sequence continues at coordinate 86,152 of JANHJO010001767.1, read as the reverse complement.
CTAAAGAGAGACACAGAGAGAGAGAGAGAAATAGAAAGATCTTCAACTTACAACTGTCACTCAGTGATTGGTTAAAGGTTCAACCCGCCCCCCCCAAAGGTAATTATGACCAGGTTCCAAAGTTTCACAGGCTACCCCCTCAAGTCACATGACTGCATTTGGGGCACTAAGAAACTGGCCCCCATTTATGGCTGTTTGCAGCATCCCATAGTCATGTGACTGTGATTTACAACTGCATTTATTTCCAATTTTCGGAAAAAATGACCCATAGTGAACAATGGGTGCACTTAATGACTGCCACACAAAAATATATATATAGTAAAAACAGGTCTGGTCATGTAATGACCTGCTTTATGACCGCCATGACTTTGGACTGCAATGAGCAGGCTCATTAAGGTCGTAAATTGAGGACCAGCTGTAGTTGAAAATTGGTTAATGGCATAATTTTTTTTCATTACATTGCGACGTTTGATTTCAAAAGTGTTGGTGCTTTTGTCTTGCAGGAAATGCCTTTTAAAAAAAAAACAGTGTTTCTAAACACATAGAAATATTTTCAAACATATAATTTCCTTCCCACATAAATAGTCTTTCCAGGATTCTTCAAATATAAGGAAAAGCTGCTGTTTAGTGCTAATTCAAATGCATCCCCTGAGAAAGGTTTGTAATAAAGATAAAAACTGAACATGCAGATATTTACTTCTTTTCCCAAGCTTTTGATATTTTGGTTTTTAACAACAGTGGCAGTAACAAAGATATAGAATTCCAATATATGCACATACTTTCACATTCTGTGATTATTGATGCCGAAAACATTCTCATCCATATTTAGTTAACAGTTTGCTCATAATGACTCTCGGTATCAGTGAAACTATGCACTCAGATTTATATCAGCATTAACTGCACACACAGGCAAGGTTACTTTTACACATGGATGATTTCCTTTGCTAGTTGTCTTTAGGGACCTAATTTTTCATAACCATGTAAGGGGAAATTGCTTGTCTCTGACATCTAGTAATGGACCTCTGTGTTGTACTGTAAAAATAGTTTGATTGTTAAGATCCCACTGTTGGCTGATTTTTGTCGGGGAATTGCCTAAACCATTAAAATATCTTTTAGCTGTTCTTTTCTATAACGCTAGCATAAATTATGATGCTAGTATTGCTATGAGTTCAGGAGGGTTGGTAGTGTTATTTGAGAAGCTTTCAATAGCTGGCCCTTATTTAATTTATTTATTTCAAAAATTCCGTTTATGTATCCTTTTATGTCAGTCTCATTTAATGTTAAGTTCTGGTGTTACCTTTCCTTCAGCATTGCTCAAAAATGCATCATAGATGCTATTTGAGCTACGCAATTCCCACTAAAAGGGTTAAGGTAAATTTAAACAGGTGATATTACAAATGCTTACACTTTGGCTGGTTTCTTTGTATTGTGGCAAAATATGGAATACTGAAAGGCAGAGGTAATGCTGCAGTAGGAATTCCTTAAACATTGGCCTTTGTTTATTATATTCTCCAGAATTAAAGGCATTTTGGGCTGCTCTTTTCTAACATCTAAAAGATGGCCCCAAGCATTAATACTGCCACATGGGCTTTGCCCATGCAGAATTTATCCCATACCCCTTTAAGGCTCACACAGAAATTTTCCCTTGCCACTTACGGTGATGATATAGCAAAAGCTTCCATCCACTCTTGAGTTTCTGCGAACTGTATTTCAGACAGTGTTGAGGCTTAGGTCATTATGTGAAACTTATCTGTCTGTCATTATCTACTGGGGGTGTGTGCAACGGCTCAGCAGTTAAAGACACTGAGCTTATCAGCTGGAAAGCTGACAGCATGGGTTTGAGACCCGAATACCGCATGATGGGGTGAGTTCCCGTTATTTGCCCCAGCTCCTGCCAACCTAGCAGTTCAAAAGCATGCAAATGCGAGTACAAAAATAGGTACCACTTCAGTGGGAAGGTAACAGCATTCCTTGTGTCTTGGCACACTGTCATGCTGACCAAGGAAGTGTCTTCGGACAACATGGCTCCCTCAGCTAAGAACCCACCCCCCTAGACTCAGACACAACTGGTTAAGGGAAACCTTTAACTTTTATTGTGGCTATCAGCATGGTGGAAATATTATAAGAGAACTTCAGCACATGCAGATACAGCATCAGAATTAAAGTATGTAGTTTTTTTTTTAAATGCAAAAATGTTAAAGAGGAAAAGAGAAGGAGGCATGGTGTCACAGTTGTTAGAATACAGTACTGCAGGCTATTTCAGCTGACTGCCGGCTCCCTGCAATTTGGCAGTTCGAATCTCACCAGGCTCAAGGTTGACTCAGTCTTCCATCCTTCCGAGGTTGGTAAAATGAGGACCCAGATTGTTGGGGTCAATATGCTGACTCTGTAAAACCGCTTAGAGAGGGATGTAAAGCACTGTGAAGCAGTATGTAAGTCTAGGTGCTATTGCTATCTTGGTATTAGTTTAGGAATGGCTGCTCAATAGCCAGAAAATTTCCTAAGGAAACCTTGAAACAAGACTTTCTCACTTCTATCTGGCCATCTTTATGATATTGGTTTTCTGGGAAAAGTAGTTCCCAGTACAGCTTGTGAAAGTTTTCTCTTTTCAGTTACCTAGAGAAGGATTTGGGTATGAAGCTACAAGGTGACTTTAGTTTATGATAAATCCAAGCCTAAAGGTGAAAATATAACTCCATATTTTTTTTGATAAAGGATTGTAGTGAAAAGAAAGAGCCAATTTGTTGTAGTAGTTAAGAAACTGGCAGAGGGTGAATTCTAGTCCAGCCTTTGGCACAAAACTAACTGTGTGAGCCAATTTGAGCCAGTCATTTTCCCTCAACTATAGGAAGCAGGCAATAGCAAAACCACTTCTGAAATTTTGCCAAGAAATCTGCAGGGACTTGTCCAGGCAGTTACCTGGAGTCAACACTGAATCAATTACACACATCACAATCACACACAAACACAAAAAATGCGAAGGAAAACAATTTTTGTATTAAGGTTCCTGACTATTCCAGTGGTCAGTATGTATCATCAATAAAAACAGAGGTGGCCTTTCAGGTGTGCCATTCCAATTTCCTGGAAGATTGTCTTAGTCTTTTACCAGGACCGTCCAATCATTTATATGGCACTCTCTGCTTTTACCAGTAATGACTCTTTGAAATTAAATGTAAACCTTTTTATTGGAAACTTGAGAATCAGACCTAGTCTTTTGACAGTACATAGACTGGGCTTCAAACTATGAATCTTCCAATATACAGCAAGGAAAATTTTAATTGAAAATTTGGAGAGAAAGAAGTTTTTCTCTTTCTCTCAGAGTGTTGAAAGTCACCACTATTCACTTAAATTAAGAGGATTCAGGAGTGGCAGATTTAAATAGCTTTTCACATGTTGTAAAATGAAACGGAAGCATTCTTGCTAACAATTGCAATACTGCTCCAACCCATAAGTGTGTAGACCAGGTTGCCCTGACAAAAAACACTTAATCTTTCCCCTGGTATAGCCGACACAAGGAGGAGAGCCTGTGGCTTAGAGGTTAATACATCTACCTAATATGCAAGTTGCACAGGTTCGAATCTCAGAAGGGTAGGGCTAGCTGATGAGAACTAAATAGCTTGAAATAGATCTAAACTAGTCTCCCTTTATTTATTTATTTATTTATTTGTTGGAATTTCTATGCCGCCCCATTCCCAGAGGACTCACTTTGTCAGTGAAACATAAATTCAACACAATTGCAATAATAGTAGTACGTTTGAACAGCTTTTAGAGGAGGCTCTGTTCAGAGAGAAACAAGTTTTCAGTGTTTTTTCTTGTACTAATGGCTGTCTACTAGCTCCAGAATCATAGGCAGCTTGATATGTTTACTGGGAAGTGACAGTGGAAAGAGACAATCTTTCTTCAGGCTGGGCTTGTGAGCTTCCCAAATCCATTGAGTTGGCTACTGTGCCTAGATGATCTTTGGCCTGATCCAGCCTTGGAGCGGTTCTTACATTTTTCTCATACAGCATTTTCAAATCACTTACTATTGGTAATTCCTGTCTACTAAATTGCTATAGCTGTCTTGATTCCAGATATGAGTGAGTTCTCTGTACAGAGTGCATTCCAAAGCTCTGACCTTAGCAGTTGTTATCATTCACGCTTCAAATCTTGGGCACTGTGTCAATGTCTTTTGCTAATGTTTGTGCTGATTAGAGAGAACATAGACCAAATATCTAGCAGGACAAACAGTTTCTTTTGTCTGCTATTACCAGGGAAGGCAGAAGAGAAGTTGCTGTAGGATATCCAGTGCAGCTTCTTTGAAACGAGAAATTCAGTTCCCAGCATCTCTGGATAGGGGAATGACATTGCACATACTTTTCCCACCAATGAAAGAGGCTCCCAGGAGAATCGCACTCAGAGCATCCTAACATGACACTCCCAATAAGAGCGCTGTTTACGTTTTAAGGTTGCAGTTGGATAGTTATGGCTTTGCTTTGACCTTTCAATGTAAACAAATAAATGCCTGCTGAATTCATTATGAATCCATCCTGATGTGGTCATCTCCTTATAAATAAACTGAGTGCTCACAAGATCATCTCCTTATAAATAAACTGAGTGCTCACAAGAGGGGTTCAAAAATAATCTGGCATAAAAGGATTATAAACAATTCTAATAACATAAAAATTTGATGCTGCAATCCTATATGCAGTTGAGAAAATAAAGAATTTATTGAGCAAAGCTCAGTTCCTAGTAGCTCTAAAGACACATGATTTTTAGAACATATCCTTTTAATTTTGGAGAAAACTTTAAAAAGTGGTTTACCAATGTCTTCTACCAGGATGTTCTCACTTTGCAGTCTAGATTAGAGCTTGGGCATTTCCTGGACAACTCCCATTTAATCTGATCCAATCTTTCTTAGGGTCAACCAAGGTATTAGATACAAAAGTAAAGTTTTTTTTATTTAAGAGTAAGTTTTACTGATCTCAGAGTGGTTTATTTCTGAGTAGAACATAAAGGAGAACCTGTATATTAGAATAGAATAGAATAGAATAGAATAGAATAGAATAGAATAGAATAGAATAGAATAGAATAGAATAGAAGTTGGAAGGATGTTGGAGGTCTTCTAATCCAACCACTGCTCAGGCAGGAGACCCTATACCATTTCAGACAAATGGTTGTCCAAACTCTTCTTAAAAACTTCCAGTGCTGGAGAATTCACAACTTCTGGAAGCAAGTTGTTCCACTGGTTAATTATTCTAACTGTCAGGAAATTCCTCCTTAGTTCTAGGTTGCTTCTCTCCTTGATCAGTTCCCACCCATTGCTTCTTGTCCTGCCCTCAGGTGCTTTGGAGAATAGCTTGACTCCCTCTTCTTTGTGGCAACCCTTGAGATATCTGAACACTGCTGTTACGTCACCCCAAGTCCTTCTTTTCATCAAAGTAGGCACACCCAGTTCCAGCAACTGTTCTTTATATGTTTTAGCCTCCAGTCCCCTAATCATCTTTGTTGCTCTTCTCTGAACTCTTTAAACTGTAAATTTGAAAACTGTATCTTATCAGAAATTCCAAACGCATAAGGACCCCTGCGTGAAAATAATGGTAATATTTTGTATAAAAATAGATTCTAATATTTAATATTTCTAAACTGCCTTCTTCAAGAACTCACATATGTACATCCATTTTGACAAACTTTCAGGTGGCAGGCATCACTGCAAGTTTTCATATCTTATGTGAGACCTCAACATCCAAAATAATGTGTTTGGGAAATTTTTATTTCATATTTTGAATGAATATTATTTAGTAGCTTTGGGGATACTAGGAGCCCAGAATTTACTGACCCCTCAGCTTTTCTTGAAACGATTTCATCACTTTGGGTAGTTACTGAAAAAGGTGTGCCCATTAAATGTCTATGGCGATTCTCAGTCATCCACATCATGCTTCTTTACCTTCTTGGATGAGAAGCGAAACACCTTCAAAGAAAAACGAGAAAGACCAGTTGCCTCTTGAAAAAAAAGCACCTTTGTGCCCATTAAAGTCCACCCAGAAGATATTTTGCACCAACAGCATTGCGGTTTAATCTCTTCTTTCTCTTAAAAATGAAGTTTGGAAGGAAACTAGTAACTTACAGTATGAATGTGGTGGCTGAGAAATGCCTTTCTCGTTTTTGTTTAGGGGGTTGCTTTGTAAGCACTTAAAAAATATTTCAAAAATAATATTACAACTTTTCCAGGAACACCTGGAATTGCCTGTTAAGTTTCCTAAGATTTTGGCAAGTTTTCTGATATTCCTTTGAATTTTACACAATGCAAAACTTTGGTGGCAAATCTTTCTAGCCTTATGTAACCTTTGAATACAATAAGTTGTTGTCCACTTATTTACATGTACAGTGTAAAATGTAAAATGAGAAGATACAGATTCTTTTTTTTTATCTTTTTAGAGCAATCTTGTTTATTACCTTGAAGTTCACACATTGGATATTTGTTCCAGCTGTAGAAGTTAGCAGCTTAAATCACTTGAGCTGTGTACAATTTAGCTAAACAAATTCTATTCCAGAAATGCAGGACTCATGTTTTCTGTTGATAATTCCTTCTCTGGTATTTGAAAATCTTTTTTGATAGCACCATCGTATCTTAGCAACTTCTATCTCCCCCTTCTTTTTTCCCCACTCTCTCTCCCCTCCTTTCTAATATCTAAATTATTCTCTAAAAGCTACCAGAAAAAAAGACCTATTTCAGAAAGGCTGGTTTTAAATGAAGAATTATTTGTCTTCTCATGGACTAACAGCGCAAATAGAAAAGTACACAGTTGCTCAAAGAACACTATTTATATTGTTAATGCCTAAGCGATGTAGTCATATAATGGGATTTTTTGTGTGGATGTAACTGGATTGAATATGGCTGGTAGTGTTTCATTTCATAGAAACAAAGCAAGAGGCATTTGTGTTCAGATCAATCAGCTTAAATATGCGAGAATTTCGATTGCACAGAATTCTTCTGCAGTAGTGGTAAAGCAGTAGTTCCTTCCCTCTCCATTCCCACTTAAAGCCACAGGATAAATCCCTACATAAGTATAATTTGGTTGCAATTAGCATGGTTTCTTCTTTTAGGAAACATTTTCCTTGTGACCTTCCTTTTGAGATAAAAGCAATTTTTTGAATGCTGTTCATCTGTTCACGTTGATGTTAAAAAAATATGATTAGAGGAGATGTAAAACACAAACATCTTATCCCAAAATTGTGTCACTTTCTAGGTCATCCTTCCAGTTCTTCAGTTCTAGAGTAAGATGACCAGCATGTCTCATACTAAAACATAATAAAATAATAAAAAATAAAAAACATAACAAAACATGTCTCTGCTAAACACATAATTCTCACAGCACTGTCTTATGCCTAAGGATATTTACCCACATAGTAGGGCTGTATTACTATTATCCTTCTCATCTTTCCTATTAACTTCTCCTATTGGTATCTTATGATTTATCACTTTGTTGTTTGTATGTACGCTGAGAGCTTATGCCTTGGAGACAAATTCCTTGCATGTCCAATCACTCTTAGCCAATAAAGAATACATCTTCAGCCATTTTCTCTTCTTTGCTGGAGTGGGAAATAATTAACGGTATATAAGAATTACAATCAGCTGCCTGACTTTATACATATTTTTCTAAAAAAATAATGTTTTTTTTCTATGTAGTAGGCCTCATTTATTAATAGGATCATCGGGTTTGAGGAAATCTCAGACATATTTACAAGCAGTTTGGAATGGTGAAATGTGTTTACACCGCATTTTCTTGATCCCTTGGCAAAAAATTCTTTGTAGGCCTTGTACAGTTTGACAATCAATAGATTAAACAAAACAGCCTTGCCAGTCCTAAGGTTGCAGCATTGGAACAACTTAGGATTCTCTCTCTCTCCATCTGTCTATCACAATAAGCTCTCCCAAAATTATACAGAACAAGACCAAATTGGGGAAGAGAAAAAGAGGTCACCCAAAGAAGATGATGTTTGCAAATGGGATGGATCAGTTGTAGATCAGTTACAGATCATACAAGTTAAAAAAACACCTGAAAAATTCTGTCAGGGTTCGTTTGAGGAGAAACAATTCTGAAGCCCCTCAAAATGTTGGCGACTTCTTATTCTAAGCTGTCCTACTTCCCATTCACGTGATCCAGACCACTACATTCAAACACAAATGTAACATGTAGGAAAAACTAGGGGGAGAAAACACACAGAGAATAACAGAATAATAGAATAACATAGTTGGAAGGGACCTTGGAGGTCTTCTAGTCCAACCCCCTGCTCAAGCAAGAGACCCTATACCATTTCAGACAAATTGCTGACCAGTCTCTTCTTAAAAGCCTCCAGTGATGGAGCACCCACAACTTCTGAAGACAAGCAGCTCCGCTGGTTAATTGTTCTCACTGTTACAAAATTTCTCCTTAGTTCCAGGTTGGTTCTCTCCTTGATTAGCTTCCATCCATTGCTTCTTGTCTTGCCATCTGGTGTTTTGGGAAATAGGTTGACCCCTCTTCTTTATGGCAACCTGTCAAATATTGGAACACTGGTCTCATGTCGTTATGTAAGGTTCACTAACCTTACCACCTTGGATATAACAAAATTCAATTCATATCCAAAGTACGAGGTACAAGGAATATTATATAAAAGATTACAATCCGTTTATTGATCAATAAGGAAGGGACTATCTGATTCCCTCTTCAACAGATTTCCAAGGGAAACAAATAGTGAAGAAATTCATTTTTGGGTCCAACCTATATACAGAAAAAGTCTTTTGAAGTCCGGACTTCTTCCCCACCCCTTAAGCTGAATTATGTATATAAAGACAACAAGAAATCATTGAGGTTCCTCCGTGTATCATCTGGACAGAAGCCATGTGTGTTCCTGGAATGTGAAAGCAATTAAATAATACATTTGCTACAGCAATAAATTGACAACAAATTCCCTGGGAATGGTCTTCTCAGGAGTAAATAAACAAACTCCCTCACGACCCCAATCCACATACCTTCTTTATCAGAGCTCGTGTTTCACACTGATTTATAACAAAGAAGGCTTAATGACTTAATGACCTTCCTAAAGAAGGGGGGGGATAGCCCACAAGGACATGTTTTTTCTTTTCTCCTTACAAGCTTTGGCATGTGGGGAGGGGAAGATTTTGACATTTTCCAGGATTCTCATCCACCTCAACTGACACTGGAGACTTCTATCTACCCACAATCCACTGCCTCCTTATCTATTAGGTTACTCTGCTAAATATTGAATATTTCTATCTATGCATGCTAAATATTGAATATTTCTATCTATGCATAATCATTATCTGCTTATACTCTTCAGTAATATACAACTATGAAAAAACAAATGAAAACAAACTGATTGAACTTAAATAAAAAATAAATTCTCCTACATATAGATTTATTGGATATTATTTTTTAAAAAATCCAGTTTTGAGCCAAGGGTGCTAAACAATCCTAAGTAGTCTACATGAATGTCAGACCACCACAAAGATGTAACCTATGGTAGTAAGTTGAAGTCCAGTAAGCAGCATATTCTTCACTGCATTCAAAAGAAACCTAGGCAAAACATTGTCACTAGGAAAACAAAAGTTAGAGTCTACTTGATTTGAGGAAGATCAGGGTTTCCAAACCTAAAGCAGATAGGTAGGGAGTTGCTAATTTTATTTCCACCTATTTGGCAAGGTGTACGAATTGTATGTTCCAGATGACTGAGCCTCTCCCTGATCAGCTTGGAGCTGAGGCCTATTACTTTTGCTCTTGGAAATCCACAGCCTGCTGAACCTATACTTGTTAGTGCATTTACTTTTTGGGAGATAAAGTTTTGTAATTCTAGTTCACACTGCAAAATATCTGATTCCAGGAGAAAGCTCCAGCCTTCTACGCCATAAACTCAGCCATTAGCACAACAGTCATGGAGTAAGAATTCTGGAGAACTTAACCACATTCTCTATACTAAAAATAGTACAGTACATGGTCTATGATTCTATTTCACTCATTTTGCAAGAATAGAGGCACTGAAGAGTGTGCTAATGTATGATATCAGCCTTTCAGGAAACACAAAGGCAAGACATTAAATGTAAATGCTCTTTATTTGTTCATGGATAAGAGATTGAAAAGGTAACTGACTTGCCCTGTAACCAACAAGCCTGGCAAGAATGAGCAGCGTAATACAAATCTCTTTGAAGTTCTGTGTCCCATGCTAATTTATCTCTAATAAAACATAAGGATGCTAAAGGGTGGGGGCATATCCATAAAGCTGCTGTTTTTTTTCCCTATGGATTTCCTCTTAAAGGATTGGATATTGAAAGCCTTAAGTCACCTGAGAAGAATATTAAATTAATCCAAAAATGTTATGAAACCAAATCTGTCTCCAGGTATATACCTACATTTAATACATTAAGAGAGCATGCAAAGATAGCTCTTCAAAATTTCCACTGAACCATTTTTTAACGAACTGCATTTTTAATAAAAGGGCCCTGTACAATAGTTGTACAACTTTATAGTCTTTTTTTTTCCATTTTGAATGAGAGGTGTTGATTTATAGCATAATGAAAATATCAAGAAATTATTCAGGCAGTTTCATTAGATTCTTTTTCCCCTTGGACTTATTTTGAGCCCAAAAAACTATCTACAGGTATCCCTAGTACATGGAAGCTGTGCGGTTGGGAGGAACCATCTCCAACTCAATTTTATCAAGAGTAACTAGCCATGGGTGTTTGGATTTCCTAGATCTGGTCACATTGTTGTTGTTGTTAGTTGTGAAGTCATGTCCGACCCATCATGATCCCATGGACAATGTTCCTCCAGGCCTTCCTGTCCTCTACCATCCCCCTGAGTCCATTTAAGCTTGCACTGACTGCTTCAGTGACTCCATCCAGCTACCTCATTCTCTGGGGCATACTATACTCCAATATTGACTTGGATGGAGTTGTACTTCCCTAAAGATGATCAGCAATTTGGGGGTCTTTCTGGTTTCACAGGTCCTGCAGCTATGGCCAAGGGAGTTGTTGCCGAATTGAATCTGATGTGGCAGTTACATCTTTTCCAAGATCAGGGAACTCATCAGACAGTCACTCATATCCTGGACACCTCTTCATTTCACTATTGCAATACACTCTACATCAGGGGTGTCAAAGGCGATCGCATTGTGGGCCACATCATGAAGTATAGGGATGTTTTTTGCCTTGGCGGAGGGGTGGGCGTGGCCTGTGTGGCCTATGGGCCGCCAGTTTGATAGGTCTACTCTACATGGAACTGCCCTTGAAGACTATTTGGAAGCTTCAGCTGGTCCAGAATTCAGCAACACCTTCAGTGAAGGTGGAATGCCCATGTAACACCTCTGCTTTATGAGCTGCATTGGTTGTCAGATTGCTTCTGGTTGCAATTAAAAGTACCTATAAAGACCTACATGTCCTAAGGCCTACTTGCTTGAGGGATCAGCTATTCCCCATAATATTTCTCCAGTAACTTTGATTTGGTTCCATCAATTAAATGATGCTATGACAGAGCACCTTCTCTGCTCAAAGCTTATTTCATTTGTTTTCCATGTTTGTTTTATTGGAGTTGTTACTGATGTCATACTATATATTTTGTTTTATTCAGTAATTAATTCAAATATACCAATTCACAATTAGTGGCAAAAGCTTTTAAGCATTTCATTAAATTCAATATAGAAAACATCACTCTGTCATCTATGCATAGAAGTAGTGTACATGGAGTATGGGGAATAAGATCATGGTAGAATCTTTTATCATCAAATTACCACATTAAACAAAAGAAGAGTTAAAATGAAAACTTGCCTAACTCCCACCTGTGGCATTAAACCAGATGGTTATATTTAATTTGCAATGAGGAATGTGGAGGTTCTTGATGTATAACAGCAAGCAAACAGCAACTGATGGAAGAGACTTTCAACTTCTACAATATATATCTGACAATAAAATCAAAATTAGTTGAAATGCATAAAAGCTGCATACAGTACATGTCTTCAACAGGTTTGAGAGGTATGCACAAGTAAACATTCCATCTCACAGTGTCAATTATGGGCCCTCAAACATCAAACACCTAGCTTTCCCCTAACTTTCCAAGAGACCTACTTTTTTTAAAAAAAAATGTAGCTCCATTTTAAGTCATATTTTGAGAAAAATGTCAAAACACAAGGAAACTATCACATACTGGAAGCCAGTTCAGTGTAATGGATAAGATGCTACGGTAGATTATGGTCATCCTCAATGATCACGATTGGGACCAGGATTTCTTTGCTAAGCAAGTTGGTTGTTAAATAACTCAATTTAACACTTTTTTGCCATAGATGTTAACAAATCACTGCAGTTCTTAAGCTAACCATGCGATTGTTAAGCAAATCCAGTTTTCATCATTGACTATGCTTGTGGAAAACTGTCTGGGAAAGTTGCAAATGGTGATCACAAAATATATGCCAGTTGCCAAGTGCCCAAATTTTGATCACATGACATAGGGATGCTGTGACAGTTGCAGTGGTGGGATTCAAATAATTTAACAACCGGTTCACCCAGGTTGGCTGTCATGGAAGGCATGGCCCAACCTGGCCATGGGTGAATCTGTTGTTAAATTACCCCTCTGCTATCAAAATGGATCCTGGGTGCTGCACTGCGCTGCAATGGAGAAACAGGCAACAGAGCGGCTGGCATGAAGGAAGGAGAAGGACCTGGGAGAAGAAAGAGGGAATGCAGCTTTCTCCTTCCCTCACGCTGGCCACTCCATTGTCCGTTTCTCCATTGCAGCACAGCACAGCACCCAGGATCCATTCTG
>JANHJO010001766.1:238959-249106 GCA_032468235.1 Pseudoxyrhopus heterurus | reverse complement strand
AGTTTGGCTGATCGAATCCCACCAGCTCCAAGGTTGACTCAGCCTTCCATCCTTCCGAGGTAGGTAAAATGAGAACTCTGATTGTTGGGGGCAATATGCTGACATTGTAAACCGCTTAGAGAGGGTTGCAAAGTCCTGATAGGCGGTATATAAATACAGTGCTATTGCTATTGCTATTACTGGTAACCAATCTGAAATATGTGTTATTCTAGATCAGGGGTGTCAAACTCAAGGTCCACAGGCCGGATCTGGCCCACAGGGTGCTTAAATCTGGCCCATGGGGCCAGCCTGGAAATAGCAAAGGATCGGCCTACGGTGCCTCTGGCAGCCAAAACGGGGCACGGGGGCCTCACATGGCCCCCTAGCACTCCATTTTCAGCCTGAATGGCCTCCTGCAGCACTCTGCCAAAATGGGACACCGGCCCCCTGTACCCCATTTTGACCAGCAGAGTGCTGCAGGAGATGTCTGTCCTGTCTTCACCCCCGCCCCCACCGGCCTGCAGAGGAGAACTACAATGCTGATCTGGCCCTCGAAGAAATCCAGTTTGACACCCCTGTTCTAGATTGACAAGGTAAATCCATCAGCAATCTTGCAACTATATTTTGCATTAGGTTGTAGCTTCTGGGTGATTGCCAAAGCCAACCTCCACAGTGTGCATTGCAGTAATTTAACAGATTATCAGATTAGGAGTAATTTGTCATGTCATTCTGGTTGAGGTAGGATAGTAACTGGCACATCAGCTGATATCAGGCAAAGGCTTCTCTATCCACAGCTTCCCTCTCTGATTCATGAAGCACCAAGAGTCTACAGCAGGGTGTCAAACTCACGGTGTCACGGCGTCATGTGACATGTCAGGACTTTTTCCCCCTTCGCTAAACCAGGCGTGGGCATGGCCAGCACATGATGCATCCGGCCTGCAGGCTGGGAGTCTGACAGCCGTGGTCTACAGCATCTGCCTGGTTACAAACCAACTCTTTTTAGAGGATTGTAACCCAGGATTATTATACAGGGACCAATGTTCTTGGATTGCCCAAATGTTTACTGAGAAACAGCAACTCTGTCCATCAGATTCAACAGGCTCAAAAGAATCCTAAGTTACCATATGAGACATTGCCTCACTCATCACTTTTAGACTGTCCAACTGGCATCTAGAACAGAATGAATATGAGGGACATTTTCTGCTAAGAAATCCACCCATTCATTTGGCCTTCCTGAAGGAGCTTTGTCTCACCCATCCTTCCCTAAAGTTGCCTGGGTTACTCTAAACAGGGCTGCCAGCCTCAAAACTGCAGCTGTAGCAAATATGAATTTATACTTGTCTGCTCTGATTGCCACTGTGTAGTCTCAAAACTGAGCTCTGAGTAGTGCTTGCTTGCATCCAAAGCCATTTCCTAGTTTGGATATACCTTCTTAGAGCTCTTTTTAATTTTGGAGCTCCAAGTTCTTGTTAGATATCTTTTTTTTTAAATATCAAATTCATTTATAATATCAAATGAGTATGTTGATATTATAAAGAAATTTGACCACTTAACTCCTCTACAGACTGTCTCTGTACAAGCTAAAAAGTATTGGTTCCCACACAAAAGATCCTATGTACATCTTGCCATTGTGAAAACTGTCTACTTGTATATTTCTATTCTCTGTTTCCTATTTTTAGCCAATCACCAATCCATAAAAAAATCCTTCCTCTTATCCCATAACACCTGCCTTTGTTCAGGGACCTTTGCTAAGAGACTTTGTTAAAACTATTTGTAAATCTAAGTATACAGCATCTATTGGGTCATCAGCCTTGTCTACATGTTGATACCCTGATAAGGTCTCAAAGACAAGTCTTACATTTGCAGAAATCAAAGGAATTCCTTTCCATCAAGGCTCATGCTTGTTTGTTTATTTTTGATTGACTGATTATGTGTCATCAAATTAGTGTTGACTTCTGGTGACCACATAAGATTTTCTCTGTATGTTTTTTTACTTTAATAATACCTTCACCAATTTTTCTCAGAACAGATATTAAATTGTTTTATAGTTTTTTGTATTATTCAATTCTTTTTTAAAAAATTGGGGTCACGTATTTAAATTTTAGAAAACTATTTGGTGGGCACTTTCTCACCCAAGGATTATTTATTTTCAGTGTGTTAATTTGGTGTTTATTTAAATATTTTATTACTTCTATTTATCTCAAATTGCTCAACCTTCCTTCTAAAAAGCCATCTTAGGCATACCTATTTGTCCTGCACCCTTGATGACAGATGTAAAGACTAAATTCTCTTTCCTTGCTGTTTTCCTATTATCCTTTAGCATAAATTTAACCTCCCTTCCACCCCTCCTAATTAGCCAATAGCCTTCTTGTCAGTTTCCTATTCCAAATATATTTCAATTCTTGTTCTTTCTCTTAGTTTCTTCATGCTCTTCAAATTCTTCCTTCATCTGTTATTTTACCAGTTCGTTTCTTTCGGTTCATTTCATTCAACCATTAATTCTTTATTTATTGGATGTATATCCTACTTTCAACAGAAGCTCAAGAACTCTTTCCTTTAATGCATTGCTAAGCTGTTCATTACTCCCTTGGATTTTGCAATACCTTACCTTAGCTTAGTATATTTACTAACAGATTCCATTGTTAGCATTTTGAATAAACTCCATGGATTGTGGAAATTACTTTTTTGAATCTCCCTTTCAACTTAATGTTTACAAATTTTCTAATTTTTAGAAATTTATTTTTTTGAAGTGAATTGTGACAATCCTGAATTTCTTTAAAGGCATCTCTTTACGTCCATTGCTTAAAGCAGTATTAGTTTCCAATCAATACTATAAATTTAGGTCTTGAACAAGCTTCTAGATACTATATAACACTATGTCCTGGGTTGCATTTATCCTTTTTAGCTCCCGGACTGGCTATTCCAGGGCACAAGAATTTAGATCACTAACACTTAGCTTACATTTTTTCCATGTGTAGTAGGAAGTCAGAATTATTATTCTTTCACTTTCATGTGTTGATGCTGCAAATCTCTGATTAGAGAGCCACAATAAGTTGACAATCAATTGGTGAGCAAAACTCTCTTGCAAGCAATGTTTATTTGGGTAAGCAAAAAGCAACAAAGCCATCCATGCAGTTTCTTGGCAATATTCTCAGAAGTGTTTTGCCAGCTCCTTTGTCCAGGATGTGGAGGAGGGGGGGTTGCCACCCAGCTGGCATTTTTGCATAAGAGACAACTAGAACCTGGGTCTTTTTGTTCCTAATTCAGTGCATTAACCACTATGCCAAACTTGTTCTTGGGAGGTGCTTTCTAGGACTTAAATCTAGAACTAAGTCTAATTTTATAAAGAAACAAACAGGACCTCAAGAATTACCTTTGGATTAGTATCTACTTAAATAATTCATGAATTATCTGGAGGGAGGTGATCAATTGAAAGACCAAATTTATAGATGACATCGAGTGTCAGGACAATGAAAATTCCAATTAGCTCTGCCAATAGCGTCCAAAAACTCTCGATCTTCAAATCATAATCATAATAATGTGGAGTTAATTAAAAGTGTCAGTGCTATTCAGTGAAAAAGGAACATTCAATGTCAATCCTGCTAGGTAGATCAGACCAAGAAATCCATTCCATGGAAAGGCTAAAAGACTTTTATCAAGATTGGCTATAATAAAGGAATCATGCGAGTTTGATAATGTTGCAATACCTCCAACTACTTAATTCAGTGAATTAGGAAGGTGTTGGAGCCAAATAATATATCTCTCTGTTATGGACTTAAAATAAGCTTTTAACCTTCTGCTTACATATCTCAGCCAAAGTAATGTTCCTACTCTCAATGTAAAGATACTCTTCAATGTAGAAACCAATGTAGAAAAAGATCAAAATATTTCCTTACCAGCCATCAACACCTGGATGAGCAGAGAGTAACACCAAGATTAACACTAGACCAACAACTAAGAAGTAAACAATACCCTAATCAAGGAATTTCCAACTCAGACAAACAAGCTAATGGTAAACAACACCCTAATCAAGGAATCACTAAAACCATTCCCACCAACATTGGCAAGGCAAGTCATTGGTGTATAAAATGAGAGCAAACAGCACTCCCTTTTGCACTGATGTTAACTAATTTGGTAATGAAGCATCTGCAAGAAAACAATCAAGCTCAGAACGGACCAAGGACCCCACAGTTCAATCCTGAGCTACAAATATTCTATCAGAAACCTTTCAGAAGTTGGATTAAAATAAAACTGCTAACCATATTTGGATCTAGAAAGAGCAATTAAGTCAAATACTTCCACTCTAAACAAAATGAAATGAGTGTTTTCCCACAAGGCACAGATAGTTGTCATCTACTGTTGCTGTTGGACTGATTCTTCTTTCCCTGAATCTATTAACAGATAATCAACATTTCCAAATGTGTCTTACTTCCTCCGGTCTGCAAGTTCTACTCTACCTGTGCCAATAATAAAAGCCACCAGACCTCCACCTCCTCCAAGCAGATTGAGCCCAACCTATTAAGTAGGAAGGAGCTGCTTTTGGTGCCACATTTCTGAGATATCAAGGGAGCCAAAGTGAGAAGGAATTTGCTTCTCTATAGCTCTGCTAATGCTACAAACTGACTCCCAATTGAAATCAGATTGGGTCCCTCCTTAATAGGTTTTAGAAAGTTATTCAAAATGGCTTTTTTTATAGAACTCTTCAGGAACATCAGCTGTGCCGGGTTGTTGTTGTTTTTTTTGTCTCCTCCTTCAGTTTTGTTTTTTGTGATTTGGACAGCTTGTTTTAATTCTGTTGCTGTTTTTACTGCGATAGTATAACCAACAAAAATCACAAGATTATGGCTGGATTAAATCAAATAAGGAAAGAATAAAGTGATACACAGTAATATCTGCCATATTTCTTGGTTCTTAACAGAATATTTATAGTGCACACTTATAATAGATCACAGGTGCCTGTTTGAAGGTTTGCATGAGACTGTGGCAGTTGACATTAATTCACATGGTTGCTCTGAACTTGCTTTTACCCCACCTGCATACATTTCCTGTTTTTGTTTATGCCGTTCAGCTAGTCATGCAGGATAACTTTCAGCTGTGTTTCAATCCTCTTGCATCCGCATCCTGAACTTCCCTGACAAAATTCCAGCCCCTAAAACACCAGAGCCTATGAAAAGGGCAGGGAGTCAATATTCTAGCCTCAAAACGGAAAGGGAGCAGGCTGAGCTCCCTGAATTGATCAAACTGCAGCTGCTGCTGCATCTGGAGTAAAGTGAAACCAGGCCTGGGAGGTCCTGTTTGTGCCAAGGTTTTGCTGAGGTTGCCTTTGTGGCCTGGGATGCTCATACTCACATCCTTAAGCAACAAGCCACCAGAGGCCCAACTAGGCAATTTAACTGTGAAAACTCAGTGGGATTATAAAAGAAGGAGTATCTCAGTTTAGTATTTTAGTAAGAAACTATTATAGATCTATATATTATATATTGTCAGGCAAGTGGTGCTTTGTGAGGGTACTTCTGTGGAATCTGCAGTTAGGACTCTATTTAGTAACCAAAGGGACCCCGAATGCCAGCTTTCACTTGTCTAGAGTAGAATTGGCCTACAGTATTTGGTGTCCAAGGTGCTGCCATTCATTGGGAATGTTTCAGCTACTGATCCTCCATGCTTCTGAACACATACTAGCGCTTTTCTTTGACAAACATAACTAAGCGTAGGGCAAAGTTGCACAAAGTCTAGGGACATCGTTCCGCAGTTTACTAGAAAATTGCAGCCAAGATAAATATGCTCAGCCTTCTTCTGCAAGGTGTCCTCCAGATATGGCAGAAGTGCAACACTCCAGTTAGGAAATGTTGACATACAGTACTTTGCCATGTTGAGAATGCTACAGGAAATCAACTCCTCAAACTCTTTAGTTCTGGCTCCCCATCCCATTGCTTGTCTATGAGCCACAATCCCCATTCTGTTTCCTCGATATCCCAGCCTTTATTTACATTTAGCTAGAAACAACTGGTGTTGCATGGCTTCCATCTCCTTCTCCTCTCCTCCCACTCACCTCAAATGATTTGTTAGATTTTGTCCCAGTTCCAGCATCCCTCCCCATTCCTGTACACAAATCTGCTATCCTGGTTTTGGAAGTCTCTGCACCCTTCCCTCCTCTTCCTCCACTCTGGAGCCTCCTGGGGTGCAAGGCCCTCCCCCCTTCTCCTAAACGCCAGGGCGGCCTGACCTCTTCTCAAAGACAGATCAGACAGTTCCTGCTCCTGTCCGTGACTGGAATAGGCTGGCTGGATTAAACATTCCTTCTGCTGGGCAGGGAGGGGGAGGGCTGGAGTTGATGCATTGGGAACAGGGGGCCTGACCAGTGAAACACGGCTTTTCTTGGCAGGAATGGAGCAAGCACTTAATTTCTGCCTATTGCTTGGTGGGAGAGGGAAGGAGGATTAGCATAATCACCTACAGTGTTTCCCTGGAGAGCCCGGATTGCGCAGGCATGTGGAAAAAGGAGCTGAAGAGGAGCCGCTGGCTACTGGTCACCGGGGCTGGCTCAGTCCATTAGAAGTGGGAAAGGTCAGGGCACTTTCCCAGCTGCTAACTGTCCCAAAAGCTGCTTGCAGGGGGGTAAGGACTGTGGCTACTTTGTCCCACCTGGGCACCCCGGATGTGTTGGGCTAAAGTTCACCTCATCCTTGGGCAGCACATACTGGAAAGCCAAATCAGCACCGTAAAGTTTGCACAAGGGACCTGTATGAATTGAGAAACAAATTGCAAGAATGGAAAAACATGTTGGATATTGAGAAAGAACCTGGCTTAAACTACAAGAGTAAAAGGTTGAAATGCCCTGTCTGTTGCAAACAAAGGTACAAGGATGCACATTACTACATTCACATTGTGGTAATAAACTGTCTCTTCCCATTATAATCCTCTACAGTCAGGATCAGGGATCAAAGCTGTGAGAAACATAGGCCCATTTGAGTGTAGGAAACAAACACACACATCCGCCTTTTACTGTTTCATGCCTCCTGTGGTTTGTCAATGAACCAACCAGAGCTTCATTTTGCCTCCAGGTACTTACAGTGGAAAATTGCCAATGTGATCCAAACACTGTTAAAAAAGCAACATATGGATATATAATTCCCTTGCCATGCTTCATTGCTTTTTCCCTCCTTGCGTTCTCCTTACAGGTGGTGTGCACAGGTAAAAAATGCGGAATTGCCCAGAGGAGCCATTTTTCTTCTCATAAGTGCTTAATTTATATTTAATCACTCTCAATTGCTTTACATGTACACTATGTTGTATAAAAATTACTTTAAATTGCCAGGATGCCTTTGAGGACAAAATTGCAGATTGTCCAAAGAAGCATTATTAAAACAACTTTGTCAGAAAGACGTATTTTGTGGTTTCTGTAACTTAATTCTGAAAATGCTAGTATACAAGTCTTTAAGTGCCAGTTAAATATTTATGTTAAAAATGGAGCTGTAAAATAGCATTAATAAAATGACAGGCTTCAATATAGAGAAAGCGGTAATAAGGAAGGTATGCCCTGAAAAGCTATTCTTTGTCACTATTTAAAAAGTTAGAAGAGTAAGCACTACCTTGACCTACCCCTGTAGATGGTTGTGCTGTTATCTGATATTTCCATAGTTTGAAAAGAAACAGGATGGGCAAAGCCCAATATAACTGTTGCAATCTAAACAACTACTGGTTGAAGTGTCATTCTATACCTCATGTGGAAGCCACCCCTGGTTTTAATGTAGACAGCAAACAAAATTTGTCTTACAGAGAAGACAAGGTATCAGTACTTTTCTTGGCATAAGGCAGTGGTGCAACATTCATCTCATGTGAAGATGTCAATGTCACACAGGAAATGGTGACAGAAATTCTTGAAAATAGGGTTGCAAAAGCAAGTTGCTCTACCAGAAGCTAAATGTAGATTAGCATTTCTCCACATTGTTCCTGAAACCCTATATATTCGGGTACAGCCAAATATTGCAATGCTTGCAGAGCTAAGAAAATGCATTTAATCTAATTGAAAATGAATCCCCTTGTTCTTTATCTCCGATTCCTTCCTGAGGGATGTGGGTGTGGGTGTGTGCTCGCCCATGCAGCATCTTAGCTATTCCTAGCACTGTACTGTTCTGGACAGAGCTTTGACATTTTTCCTGGGATGTATTGGAGCAAATCTTCCAACTTAGGAGTCACAGCCCCAAGTGTTCCTTCTACCAATGGGACTCTTTGGCCTTTACTTTCTACATCCTCTTCAGTTCCTTCTTCAGATCCTGATACTTCTCCAGCTACTCAGATTCCTTCTTCCTGATGTTGCTGTCACCACTGCTATCTTCTGCTCATCTACTACCGTTAACTCTGGTTGATTGACCAGTACCTACCTGCTTCTCTGTCTGAATCTCGAAGTCCACAGGATCGTATCCCTGTTATTCGCCACAAACATTTGTGGAATCTACCATCTTGACTTGGAAAGGTCTAGCCCATACACTGTGCAATTGTTTTTATACACAAATGCCAGCTACTGGATTGTGTGGTTCAGTGTATACTGTTCCTACCTGGACCTCACACCCCGCCACTGTGTGTTGGACTGCCTCCGAGTCCACTCTGTATAGTCTAATAGTTTCATAGTTTGGTCTAGTGGTTAAGGCACCAGTCTAGAAACCAAAAGACTGTTTTAGTCTTGCCTTAGGCCTGAAAACTGCCTGGGTGACTTTGGCCAGTCACTCTCTCTCAGCCTAGCTTACCTCACAGGTTGTTGTGGGAAAATAGAGGAATGAATATTTTCTATGTTCACCGCCCTGAGTTATTTAAAAATATTCCAGACCCTGGGTCCTGTATAGTGTGGTAGACCCCCTCCTCCTATGCTTAGTGCCTATTCTTGTGCTGCTATAATAAATGCCTCAGTACTGTCTTTTAGTCTAGCTAGCCCTTTCCAGCCACTAACAGAATTTCCTCAGCTATCTTTCAAAGGGATACACTCCCATGCAGTGTCTTATCTTGTCATGGCATTTCCTCTGCCTGGTCTTCCTCCAATTTCTGCTGCTGCTGCTTCAGGAATTCTCTCAGCAGCTCATCTTTCGGTGTCATCTTACTGATATATCTATAGATTCTCTAGGTTTGACCCAGGACAGTGGCTTTGACATTCACCAGACTACCCATTCTCTTTCTGGCTGGTGTTCAATCTCTGAGTGTTGGACTTGAGGTGGAAACCTCTGTACATCATGAGGAGCTTCTGAGTCTTCACATTGGAAGCTTCCATGTCCTCCTTTGGTCAGCTCACTCTACTGGCAGGATATCTGATGGCTGGCAAGTCATACATATTGGTGGCATGGATCGTATTCTTCTCATTGAGCTGGTTCTACAGGACCTGTCTTATCCTTTGATGGTACTTGGATGTTGCAGTCTTCCTTGCCTCCTTATCATGATTTCCATGTGATTATGGGATACCAAGGTGCTCGTAACTGGTTTGTATGTCTGCTATGTGGCTCACTGATAGTTCCACCCATCAGTGTTAATTGTTTTCCCTTTCTTGATTACTATCTGGCCACACTTCTTCAGTCTGAATGATATCCCAATGTCCACACTACAGGTCCATGTCAGTTGGATTAGCAAGTAAATGTATCATTCATTCTTTGATTACAACTTAATGTCATCCATATAGAGATGGCTAAAGGTAGGGTTAGAGTTCCACTCTTGAACTTGTACCCATATGCAGTCCTTTTGATTATCTGGTTGATGGGTTTCAAGCCTATACAGAACAGTAGTTGGGGATAGTACATCATCTTGGTATCTGCCACACTTGATGGCTACGTGTAAGCTGTCTTGAGTTGACTTCCAGTGTTGTCTTCCAAGGTCCCATCGAGTTCTTGAGGAAGGTCCTTGTTGACTTTGTATGGCAGCAGACATTTAGAGGTCTGTGCATGTGGCATTGAGTCATATGCTATCCTATAATCAATCCAGACTGTGTTCGGATTGGTCTGTCTAGACCTTGAGTCTTGGTGTGGATCATTTTTGAGCCAGATACTGTCCAGCTCTTCATGTTTTTGAGCCGCTGTTGGAGGTCTGCTACTGTGATGGTGACTGATTCCTGTTCTGGGAGATTGCTGTGATCTGCTCTCACGTCCTAAAATCACTTTGTACTGGTATTATATGTCATGTGGTTAGATTA
>JANHJO010001766.1:225949-238563 GCA_032468235.1 Pseudoxyrhopus heterurus | reverse complement strand
GGAGAGCTAACTTAAATTCCCATTCATCCATGAAGCTCATAGGATGATCATGACCAAGTACGTAGTGCTCAACCAAACCAACCTTACGGATTGTTATGAGGACACAATTGGAGAATGAGAATATGACATGGGCCCTGAGCTCCTGGAATAAAAAATCTAACCAATCAATAGAATACATGAAAATCCTATTTTATTAGCATGGTAGCCTAATACTGAAAAACCTTAGAAAGCCTGGGGGGGGGGAAATTGGTAGTTTCCTTAAGAAAAAACTTCCACAGACAGGACGGACTCTGGAACTGAGGGGAGCATGAATAAATGAGTTCAGCAGCAAAGAATAATAATATGAAAATTAATGACTATGACATAGGTAGACCATCTGGTACTCTCAACTCAACATCAGTCCCAATCAGTAGTAAAGGATTATGAAATTGCAGCCCAAAATTTTTGACAAGCACCAGGTTTCCCACTGCATCTTGTTTCTTTAAGGAGAAGAGCAACTCCAGCAGAGAAAAGATGATCATGCCACTGGTGTCAGCAAGGTCTTTGGTTGCGTGGCATGAGATGCTGCAATCACTGAAGCTCCCAAAATACACCAATGCAGCTATGTCTACCTCATCCAAACACCTGATATTTAAAGCTGTTTTTTGCGTGTTAATGGCCAACATTACCTACCCCCTTGATTTGGGCTGGATAGTCACGGATGTATGCTGATTCTGTAAACCGCTTAGAGAGAGTTGTATAAAGCACTGATAAGCGGTATATAAATCTAATGCTATTGCTATATATATATATATATTGCTATGTAATTTTAATCCTGGCAGGATCCATTTAGAATGAATTACCTCAAGTAAAGAGGCTCACTTTGTAGTAACATGCATTTTTCATCAAGTGGCCAGCCCAATTTGCAGAATGATAGATTAGCCATTCAGAAATAGTGCTTTGGAAAGCCTTGTCCCATCAGCCCTGCTCTGCTACTCAATGCCTTTCATCCAGTGAGGAGCACCCAAAGAGGACCTGGGACCTTTGGGAGCACTCATTTACTTGCTTATACTATAAAAGGGGGGCATGCATCTCCTGTTCTCCCCCACACACACAACCCGGTAACCTTAGTGCTAAATTGAGTTGCAAAGCATGTTGGTCCCATCTCCGGTGAGAGCGACGGGTGAACAATGGGGGCTTTTCAGCTTGACATCTCAATGAGCAGGAGATGGAGAGAGAGAGAGACCCTCCGCCCGTTCAGTTCTCCCCGCACCCAGCTTTGTTTGGGGAACAGACAGCAGCCTCCAGCCCCAGGAGCCTTTCAGGATCTAGGGGCAGCCATTCGTCATGGCCTACAACCCCCTCCCCACTCCCTCAGCTGGTCGTCTGGGCAGAGAATTCACACACTTGTCAGTCCTGGATCGAGAGAGACCCTTTGTGCCT
Source organism: Pseudoxyrhopus heterurus (assembly GCA_032468235.1). NCBI lineage: Eukaryota > Metazoa > Chordata > Lepidosauria > Squamata > Pseudoxyrhopus > Pseudoxyrhopus heterurus. Next base: position 237,141 of record JANHJO010001766.1, on the reverse strand, counting down.
AATGGGGCCTGGACCTGGAGATGGGTGAGATGGGTCAGAAGGGTGGGGGGGGAGAGAGAGAGAGAAAGAAACAGGAGGGGGGTGGAGGGAACAAAAGTGTTAGGGTAGATCCTGATATACTCCAGGAAGTGTCCTGGAATAAGAGGCTTCTGGAAAATTGCCCTGACTATTATCAGCTAAAGGGAGAATGATTTCTGGTGACAAAGTGCCAAGATTATCTCTGGGGCCTAGACATGAAATATGTGGTCTTAACCAACGAGATTGTTCAGAAAAGCAATTTTCACTGCAACCCAATTCTGTTCGTCTTTACTCAGTTTTGTGCTTACCTGTAGGCAAGACTCCTTAAACAAAGCGTACAGTCTGGAGGGGAGAATAGCAAATGTTCACCACTATCCGTCTTTTGGATGAACTTGTAGAACAGAACAGAATCAGATGGTTAACACACCCAACTGTTCTTCTTGCAGATTTTGCCACCCTAGTTAGGCTCCCGGCACTGAGCTCAATTACTTCCAGGGGGCAAGCCTGAGCTCAGCATTTCACTGCCCATCCAGACAACAGGGATACTTATGAACATGGGAAAGCATGAAGCAAATATCAAAAGAGCAAATTGCATATTGATTTGATTTGTAAAGTAATAGAACCTTCACTGTCCCTTCAGAATTGTAAATCCAGGCACACAAAACACAGAATAGCGTCTGCCAATAAATTCCCGGCAGACAGCAATGGCTCTGGTCTCTGTTCCCTTTCAAGAATCCCATCCTCAGAAGCAGAAAACCACCAATCCCTGAGATCTGAAAGAAAATTGCCACACCCCAAGTTTAGGCAGCCTCATGAAGCTCGTCTGGGGGCTCAGCAATTCACTGACAGCCACGGCTGTTCCTGTGAGATGGCGACGATCCGTCCCACTACACCATCCCCTCTTGGCAGACAAAGCCGGGCCTGGAGAGAGGCGGGGACTGCAGACAGAACCGCGTGCCAAAAACACTCCTGTCCCTTGTGGCTTCATCGTCGCCAGCATTAAATTGTGCCCAGATGTATGAGCAGGGGAGGGCGCCTGGTGGTGATTAGGAACTTTAATTATAGGCACCCATGTAGCCTAAGCTGGGCCCTGCCTGGATCATGAGAAGCTGGGACCATGAGGGATCCACCAGGGGGACCAGGCCATCCCAGAAGTAAAGAGGAAGCCCATCTCTTCTGAACCAGAGCCAGGAGGAGACAGAGACCCTCGTACTGGTAGCTCAGAAGGAACAGATTCTTGAGAGGAGAGAGGATAATCTCCTTCCCTTTTAACAGATCCACCACTCTCATCCTTGCTCTAGAAAGAGGGATTAAGCGCAGTCAATCTCTTCAGGAGGTCCAGGGCTAGGCGACCTGACACACTTCAGATGTTTGCAGGCACAATTCCCCAAATTCCTAGCCATTGGGGGCATGTGATTTACACCCCAAAATGTCCTAGGAGGTGCTAGATTTGCCTATACTTATCCTCCATTTTGCCCCATTCCTTTTTTCAGGCTGCAGATTTTTTTCTACAGGATCTAGAGTAACCCAGTTAATCAACTGGGTGAAGGTCTTGATCAAGATGCAAAGCCAGTTTCTCCAGGGAAGAAAGGACAGACCTCCTTCGGCAGCAGTCGTCTGAAAATGTTCAAATGAGAGCAGTCCTCTCTGTTGGCAAAGACATCTCTGTGTTAAATAACAAAATAATATTGCTGACTTGCCAAAGCTGCATGAAACCAGATCAGCTCATGTATCCAGTTTGGCTTTGGTGTGACTCCGAGTTGAATGTAGCCAAACCAGAAATAAAGTAGCCATCACACAATGAGCTTGTGCTATAATAAATGTGCTAGCTGGAAAAGCAACACACAACTCTTTGTTGCTTTTACACAGGAAAAATGATTCATTCACAAGTACTAATGGGAACAGGCAGGTCAGTTTGGATTATTCAATCTCTAAAGCCTGTATTGTTCATAAAACTTAATTATATAGAGAAATACAGTTCCCATGTTTTATCTCCAAGGTGATTCAATTGACTGAAATTATGTGACCGCACCCCATAATCCTGTGCTACTTTATCACTGTAATTCCCCCCAATCCACTTCCCAAGAGCACTCCCTTCTAGGAACAAGCCTCAACTACTGTAGAGAGATGTCACTGCAATTCTTTCTCTCCCTTCCTGAGCTGCAGAGAGGAATCTACGAAGAAAGAAAAACACACCTGTTCTGATCACATTGATTACAAGTGATACTGCAAAAGCAGAATTGAGGAGTCCTTGGTTCTCTCGGAGCTTGCGTGCTTTCTTGCAGATGTTTCATTACCCAAACTAGGTAACATCATCACTGTTAGTAAAAGCAAAATATCTGCCTTCGTTTGAGAATGTTGCGAGCAGAGCACATACTGGCTACCTTCTCATAACACTGTCCCAAAAGTGCTTTTTCAAGAGGCAACTGCCCTTTCTTTGTTTTGGCTTGAAGATGTTTCTCTTCTCAACCAAGAAGCTTCATGTGAAGTGAAATGTCTTCAAGTCAAAAACAAAGAAAGTTGGGTCTTAAAAAAGCACCTCTGGGATAATCATGACCTGGATGACTGAGAATCTTCATAGACATTCTTGTAACATTCCTATCCAGGGTTAACTTCAGCAAAGCTTTCGACAACATCTGCAATGAGATTCTAGTAGAGAAGACAGCAATATGTGGGCTGGTCTGCTTGACAGATACACTGGTTACACAATCATACCCCATGAGTGGATGCCAATGGCTCTGTGTCAAGCAGGAAGGAAGAGTTGAGTGGCGTACCACAGAGTGAACAGTGCTGGTCAACATATTTAGAAATGCCTTGGATGAAACATGATTTTAAATTTTATAGCAGAGATGGGAGCAAAGCAAATAGTTTGGAGGATCTTGACAAACTCAAACAACAGATTAGAAACCAACAAGATGAATTACGGAAGGAATAAATTCAAAGACCCCTATTTGGGCAAGAAACATCCAAGCATTTGTACAGAACTGGCGGGAGAGGGAGGGAATGGTCCATAAAGAGCAGCAAAACTTGGGAAAAGAACATAGGCTCCATAGTGGACCACAAGCTGAATATACGCCAACAGTGTAATACTGCTGTAAAAAAGCAAATATAGACCAAGGCAGCATCAACAGAATTTTATATGTTACACAAACATATAAAATTGAGCTGAATAAATAGAATGTCTAGATCAAGCAAAGTCACCATTTCTTCTATTCTGAGTTGATGGGTCATAACCTAGAACACTGTCTCCAATTCTGGGCACTGCATTTGAGGAAAGATGCTAACAAACTCATTCAGAAGGAAGCAACCCAGATGATAAGGCATCTATAGGGGGAAAACATACAAGGGATGGTTGGAGATCTTGAATATGTTTAGCCTGGAGAAGAGAAGAATGCAAGAAAACATTACATCTGTCTTCAGGTATTTGAAGGGCCATTACACAGAAGACAGAGCAGAATGATTCAAAATTGTTCCAGAAAATAGTGTGTGTGGGGGGGGGGAGACGCAGAAGGCTTCAATATCAAGGAAGTTGATTTTGGTGGGACATCAGAAAAAAAAATCTTAACACTTAGAGCTGTTCAACAGCAGAATAAATGCACAAGTCTCCCCAATGGAAATGAACAGGCTGAGTGGCGATCTGTGATATCAGACTCCTGGATTGGGCAGGGGTTGGAGTGGATGATCTCTAAGGTGATTTTTAATATAATTCAATGATTCTTAAATATAATTTGTTGACCCAATGTTATGCGTTTTTCTAAGGAAGCAGGCTAAAATGTGGTTGACTACTTTATGGTTTAGCATGCTGTGTGAATACAGCTAATCACAATCATCACTGCTCTATCCCTTCTCCTCTATGGGTGCCTTTGCTGAATCTTCTCACTATCTTCAGCAATAAACAAAATCGTCTTATTTCCAAGTGAGCAGGATAAATAGGAATCAAGCCATCCTATATGGGAAAAAGTAAATAACAACAACAAAAAGACTTTGCCTCACTGCTCCAAACCATCCAACTGAAACAAAGTCAGAAGTATCTCGGAGTGAAGGAGAATGTGGAAAGTTTTTTACTGTCTGTTTTCTTTTCATAGGCTATTTACAACAAATACAGATAGTTCTCGACTTACAACAGTTCATTTAGTGACTGTTTAAAATTACAACACTGAAAAAAGTGACTTATGACACACTTATGACCGTTGCAGCATCTCCATGTCATGTGATTTCCATTTGGATGCTTGCAGCTGGTTCATATTTATGACGATTGCAGAGTACCGGGGTCCTGTGATTGCCTTTTGTGACTCTCTGACAAGCAAAGACAATGGGGAAGCCAGATTCACTTAACAACCGGGTTACTAATTTAATAGGTAATTTAAGTGATTCACTTAAGAAATGTGGCAAGAAAAGTTGCAAAATGTGGCAAAACTCAACTAATTTCTCATTTAATAACCTACATTTTGGGATCAATTGTGGTCACAGATTGAGGATTACCTGTATGTAGGTTCAAATTTCCTGTATTCTGTGTATCTTGCATAGACTCTGGCTGATAGATTAAGGAAGTCTTGCTGTAACACACACACACATATACACATGTGCACACAAACACATCAGTGTAGTTCCTGCATGCATAAATTCTCCCCGCAGATTGTATAGTACTTAAAGAGCAGCACATTCTGCAGCTGAGTTCAAACAACGTATCAATGTCTTAAGTTGAATTTTAAAAAAAATTCACTTGCTGCAGCCACACAAAGTAACACTTTGGTCCAAACAATCTGGTAAGACAATTGCTAGGTTCCCACAACTTGTTATACCATAAACTACCCACTCCCTTTTTGCAGATGTCTGGGTTGTAAATCCCTCTATGACTATTTGCACATCATAATTCTGTACAATTCAGCATCTTAAACCAACCAAACCAAAGAAAACCTCCTAAGAGTCTCGAAAACAGCTTAACTGTAGAACGTGCAATAAGAATAATCTGAAAAAAAAATACCAATATTATCCATGTCCACATAGATCAAGCATATGTTAGGAAAATAAAATGATAAAGCACCACAAAGGCAGAAAGGAAGACAGCCAAATGTTGGACTTCCAACTTGAGAAAGATAGAATAAGTGATTATTTTGCTATTAAGATTTTTGTGGCTGTTTAGTTTGTACATTGTTAATATGACATTTTTGTTTTAATTTAGAATAAGAGGTTATTTTAGTATACATTTGTGTCTGTAGTGAAAAAAGTGGAAGTTAATTTTTTTTCATTTTACTTTCCTTTTTAACTTCTTTGTCCTTTGATCTCCTCCTCCCCTTTTCAATCTTGTTTTTGTTACTTTGTCTTTTTTTGAAACGTCATCAAAGTTTTTTTTTTAAAGAAAGGGCAGCCAAATACTCTGGAGGAGACTTTCATGCTTTCCAGACAACTTGGACTACAGACTCTAGAACTACCGACCAATCCAGCCTTAGCAGACCGAGACTATCTGAGTCAAAGAACTTAACAAGATGGTCCAACCAGCGAGAAGGCGCACTATGCACACTTCCCCAGGCTATCTCAATCACAGGACTCTGTTTACAAACTAACCATAGTAGCTGCTTCCCACAGAAAGTGACTCTGGCCTTTAAGAAAGCTAGAGGTTCCTGTCTAAAAATACAGTGGCCGGGGGAAAAAAGTAACTTTACATAACAGAAAGTGAGAAGATAGTGTGAATATATTAATGGGCAGTGAAATAGTAGAATAGGGAATATAGCTCCTAATTTGTTGTTTTTCTAGCTGATCCTTTTTCACACATGAAAATATAAAACTTCACCTGCTGAATATCCATTGTAAATCCTAAGGCCTGAGCTGGCTGTAGACCATCGGATGTCATATTGAAGGGACACTGCCTGCCTTCCACGCCCCTGTGCGAAAAGAGGCAGAGACCTGCGGGGAAAAAGAAGAAAGGATAAGCAGTTTACTGGTGTTTTGTTCTTGCAGTCCTCAGATCAGGGCTTCTTTAGGGCAATGTGGAATCCTAACAGCGCAGGGCCTAAATTCGCACAATATAGTAACACTAAGTCTGGGAGTGAACCAGTTTGGTGCAGTGGTTAAGGCACTAGGCTAGAAGCTAGTTGTGAGTTTTAGTCCCACTTTGGACACAAGGTCAGTTGGTGACCTTGGGCCAGTCACTCTCTCAGCTCTAGAAAAAAGGCAAGTGGCAAACCACTTCCAAAAAATCTCGCCGAGAAAACTGCAGAGACTAGGCCAGGCAGTTACCAGGAATTAATATTAATTGCTGTGTTCACAAAGCACATTTCAGCTAAATGAATAAACCATATTTTGGCTTAACTTGAAGACCAGGTTCACAAAACATGTTAAGACAATAGCCAAGTTAGAATGCTTTTTTCTTCCCAGCCTTTTCCTGCAAATGCAGGGTGTGCTTTCCCCCCCCCCTTTGGATCAACAGAGTGCCGATCCATTGGTTGTGACAGGAATTGTCGCCTAAGAATTGTCATCGTGGGCTGAGAGAGTGCCCGGCCCAAAGTCACCCAGCCATTTTTCATGCCTAAAGTGGGATTACAGGTAGTCCTTGACTTATAACTGGTCACTTAGCAAGCAGTCAAAGTTACAACAGACCCTGACAAAAGGGACCTACTAAAGTTCCAACATCAGGGCTCCCTCATGGTCACATGACTACATTTTGGGCGCTTAGCAACCGGCCCAAATTTACAGTTGTTTGTGTCACCCTGTGGTCACATGACCAAGGTTCACATGCAATTTATGAAATTTTTGCCAGAAAAAAATTACTTCTGTTTTCTGACAAAAACTGCCCAGTAGCAAACAATGAGTTGGCTTAACAATTCCAGCATTCGCTTAACAGCCACCATGTTTAACTCCCGCCCAAAAAAGGTGATAAAAGTGGATCACAATACCACAACTTAAATCTGTAGGTGTGGGGCTCAATTATAATTGTTAACTCAAGGACTACCCCGCAGAACTCAGTTCCTGGTTTGTAGCCTGGGTTCCCTATCAGACCGAACTCCTTTTTAATACACACACAAAAAGATTTACACAACATTTCTTTTAATAGTGTATAAAACTTATTTTGCTGGTATAAGATTTGCAAATTCCTGGGCTGGTAAGCAGGGAGGCAGGCAGGCAGGATAACTGGGAAGAGAAGTCAGTGTGTCTAATGTTTAAAGCACCAGGCTAGAAACCAGGAGACTGGGAGTTCTAGTCCTGGCATGAAGGCATGAAAGCCAGCTGGATAACTTTGGGCCGATCACTCTATCTTAATTCAAGCCACCTCACAAGTGGTTGTGGGGGAAATAGGAGGAGGAGGAAGTATTATGTTTGTCGCCTTGAATTGTTTATAAAAATAATAAGGAGAGAGATTTTAAAAAATCTTTAAAATTTATATGGAATCTGTATTCAGACTAGTAATCTGGACAATATCCTTTCATACATACCTGGGGAAAAAGAGGAATGTACAAAACTCCCAAAGCCTAAACAAGCAATCAATCACTGACACAGTTCTATCAAATACCACTACTTATAATACAAATTAATTGCAGATATTTATTTTAAAAAATAACACAAGGACTTCCCAGTAAGTAGAATCTAAAATGTTACAGTGTATTAAAAACCTGTCTAGAAATCACCTTTTTTGCCATGATGACACTGTACTTTCCAACAGTTACTATAACTGGTTTCCTTGCATGTCATTAGGTCATAGACATTATTGTTTTCCAGGAAAGGCGAAGATGGAAGTGGATTTCAGCCCAAATTATACCGCAGACTGGCCTGTTATGTGAACCCAGCCCCTGACTTTCTATGCTGCTTTGAAAGCTAAGGCATAGTAGGCTGGTGTAACTGCTCAATGTTACCTTATAAGCAGGCTTGCAGTGATAAAAGAAGGGAAGACTGTACCTAAAACAATGGGACTTAGACGAGGCCAAAAGAAACTTCCAGAAGGAAAAAGCCCTCTTGTAGCCACTGTTCCGCCTACAGGTGCAACCCCGGCGAGATTCAGGGAGAGGGGCAGTCAGCGTGAACCTGGTACAAGGGCTCTGTGTTCCCTGCAACCCGGCCGGTGGCCAAGGGAAATATTGTTGGCACCAGGCAGACTCGTTCCTCTGGCAGTCAGACAGGAGGGCTTTCAGAGCTGGGGGCTGGCCCTACTGCACAGCAAACTTGTTGGCCCCCTCCCTAAGCACACTGCTACCTTCCAGATTCTGCCTCTCCTTGCATACTGATCTGTCACAGCAAGGGAGATACAGGCCCTCGGAACTCTGCTCCTGCACGCACCTAATTGTGCATACAAAAAGGACATGATACCTGTATTTCAGCAGCATCTAACTAGGTGTATCTCTACAGCTATAAACACATATAGAGGAAATCTGGCACACACATTTTGGGGCATAATATCCAGGATATCTGCACAAAATAAAAACTGCTGTTTGCTATTTAAATTAAAATGGAACACCTAGGTTATATTAGCTGGGTTTGTTCAACCTGCTTAACAGTTAAAAGCCAAGCAGTTGCAGCCTTCATGTAAAATGCCAAGTCTGACTGGTTCAAGCATTGGCTGGCTTAGCATAATTGTCTGAATACAACCCATTTGGTCAGTGAATGATTCACCACAGTCTGTGAACCTCTCCCCAAAAAGGTTAATTCATTAACCAAGTTCATTGCCATGGATTTGGTAGGAGTCAAGGGATGAATGAATTCACAATTCTGCAATAAATGGGAATTAGTAAAAAGAATCTATCACTTTACTTTTCTTTAATTGTTCTGGTTATATGTAAAAGAGGGATATTTTAAGTACTTAAGGAGTAACTGAAAAATGAAGTTAACATAAAGGAAAAGCAATCCATATGTACTTCTGGCTTGCTTTAGTTCATATTAATCTGATGAAAATCTAATTTGGATAGAAATTCCTGTCCATGTAGTATTGTACGTGCCTTTGCCAATATGCCCAGAAACATGTAACAAGATATGCATGCAGAAACAGATCTAGAGATATAAAGATTCTATATTTTGATTCAACAATTAAATAAATTATCATAAAGCTCCATTCAACAATTAAATAAATTATCATAAAGCTCCACTCTACATACTTATAAATGACTTGGTTGAAGAGTTAGAAAATACAATTATCAGCTTTCCAGATAACACGAAGATAGAAGGGATGAGAAACTGAGAACAAGAAGATCTTGACAAACTGGAAAATCAGACAGAAACCAGCAAAATTAATTTCCACTGGGACAAATATCAAGGTCTGCACTTGGGTATGGACAATCTAAAGCAAGGGTGTCAAACTCGACATGATGTATTGTGACATATTGCAATATTTTTTCCTTTGTGGAGCCGGGGTAGGCGTGGCCTGCGCGTGACGCATCCAGCTCACAGGCTGCCAGTTTGACACCCAATAAGGCATCAGCATGGCCCAATGGTGAAGGCCATGCTGGAATGCAGCATATACAAAAACGGTTCTGGTGGATCATGGGTAAAACATGAGCCAAGAGAGTGAGGCAGCTGCAAAAAAAAGCAAATGCAATTTTAGGTTATATCGAAAGAAATACAGTATCAAGATCAAGAAAAGTCATTATTTCATTTTGAGTTCTGTATCGGTTAGTCACACACATCAGTTCTGGGCCCCGCAAACAGATGGGACCATATCCAGAATATAGTCACCAAGAGAACACAGAGCCTAGAAGGAGAAAATGTATGGGAAACTGTGGAAGCATTGGGTATATTTAGCCTGGTAAAGGTTATGGCAAAATCTACCGTGCAGAAAATGAAGCAAAGTTGTTTAGCGTTGGTTCGATAAGACAGGACAAAAAACAATCTGTGCTTCTTTTGTTACGACAAGAATGTCCTTTGTAAGAAGGCTTTCACTGAGATGTCTAGGAGCGTTTCCCAAATGCTGAACTGAAGTGCTCTTACACATCCTTGAATTGGCAGAAAGCTACATCGACTTGAAACTGGCTAATTCTATTGCCCATCCTTATTCTGTCTGGATGGGTCTGTTCCCAGTCATTTTAATTGCTTGAGTTCCCCCAAGGTAATAGAGGGCAAAACATAAGAAATTAGCCCTGTCCTTGGAGTACCAAAAAAACTCAGTAGTTTAACACCAGAAAGCTGAAGACAACTTTACCCTATTTCGAAATACTCACATGCTGAGGACATGGTGAAGGCAAAGAAGGAAGGAAGGTGCTAAGGCGTGTCTGAACTATGGTTGGGCAAGTGAGGAAAAGCAGCGAAGTGTCTCTCCCTTTCCTATCTGCATTTTACCTCAGAATCTCACAACATTTATAAGTACTTTTATGACAATTTTATGACATAAAAATTATAACACATTTTATGACAAAACAAAATGCTGTAATATATTTCCTGAGGTCAACTCCTAATGCTTGATTGCACTATACCAGTGGTGGCTAACCTTTTCGGCATGGAGTGCCGAAATGGGAGTTCGCGTGCTGGAAATCAGAAAGGCAGCTCCCTGACGCACGCACGTGGGAGCGCCGGAAACCAGAAGCATGCGCACCGACCACCTGGTCTTCCGGTTTCAAATGCGCATGCATGCGTGAAGACCAGCTGGCCAGCGCATGCATACGCTCTGGGGAGCTGCTCTTCCGGTTTCCGGTGCTCCCACGTGTGCAAAGACCAGCTGTGCACCAGAACCCAGAAAAGCAACGGGTGATGGCTGGCGTGCCCGGAGAGATGGCTCTGTGTGCTACTTCCGGCACATGTGGCATAGGTTCGCCATCACGCCACTATACAGTTCAATATGGGCTACTTCCAAGGCTGATACATCTCTGAATGTCTCCCTAAATTTTAAAGAACATTTCCAGTAAAGGCAGTGTATTAAAAGCTATGGCATTGTTGGAGGCACTGAGGAATGTTGTAAGGAAATATCTTGAAATGATGACCCAGTGGGTCATGGACTGTCTAGTACAGGGGTCCTCAACCCCTGGGCTGCAGCCCACTACTGGGCCATGAGCTGGAACTGGACCGCGGAAGTGGTGGTTGAGCAAGCATGCATGCACACGCATTCCCATTTGCACAAGAAGTGAGCGAGCACGTTGACTGGGATGGCAAGGCTTCTGGTCTGAGCAGGGGGTTGGACTAGAACAGTGGTGGGCAAACTTATTAGTCAACTGAGCCAAATATCAACAAAACAGTGATTGAAATTTCTTTTGAGAGCCAAA
>JANHJO010001766.1:165581-189997 GCA_032468235.1 Pseudoxyrhopus heterurus | reverse complement strand
CGGAGATGAGCACCGCCCCCTAGAGTCGGGAACGACTAGCATGTATGTGCGAGGGGAACCTTTACCTTTACCTTATACTTAAGATCTTCCATAGCTCCTAAAGTTAGGTTTTGGAATTGGTGAAATAACAAAAAGTGGATACCTTAGCTGAGTTTCTCCAGCCTGCAGCTTTCCTAGTGCGTTGAGACTGTAGCAATTCAAATTTGGTCACACTATTTGAAGATTGTTATGAGAACGGTACTCAGGTTAAACATGTCCGAAGAGTACCTGTTTGAAGAAGTCTGGTATATATAATGGAAAATCCTGCTACACTACCATTGTGCCATAATACACTAGGGATATATGATTTGGATGCTGGGATAAAAGTAGCTTTTTGCTTTGTAGAGTTGTGAAATGGCTCATTCCATCGCTCAAAGTATTTGTAAGATGGCAGGAGAGCGGGGAAAACTTGTCATTTGTGCTAATCGTTCCTTCTTTATATTGGACAGAGATATTTGACAGTCACATGCTTGAGACGGAAGAGGAGCATCTGGTTTTGGATCCAGGGAGCCAGCTGAAGCTCTATTGCAGCACCAATCACAGTCTTGCTATCACATGGTATAAGGAAGACAAGCAACTTTCCCCTAGTGAGCGCATCCGCATTCAGCAAAATTTGCTGGAGATTCCTGAAGCCACCTATGAAGATTCAGGATTATACTCATGCCATGCGTGGAATACTGGAGAAAGTCTGCGTAATTTTACCATCTCTGTTGTAGGTAAGAGCATAAGACTAGGAAGGATTGCAGTGCTCTAACTGGTTTCAAAATATCCAGAGAGATTTACTGGTTTCAAAAGAAACACAGAAAGCAGCTTGAGGTATGCTGAATCAGATCACATGATCCACTGAGCTCAGGATATCATCAGCAGACATGGTACGATTTTAGACCAGAGCCTTTCCTACTCTTGCTTAGAGATACTCAGGGGTTGAGGTTATGCGTTGTCACATATTATATCATTTAAAAACATGATTTCTCATATTTTATGTATTAATTTATTAAATTTGTTATGGCTGCCTACTCTGGGCAGTTTACAATATTGAACTACAAGATTAAAAACATGATAACAAAGTAATAACCCCTCAGATTAGAAAACGACCATAACTAAAGAAAATGCTAGAGGGCCTCCACAAGCACACTAATTCCAGGCCTTTGGAAGACATCCTCCAAAACACAAGGTTGGTTATAAAGTGAAACTTCTTTTGCGAAATAACATCTACAATGTAAGCCTTGGTGTACAATTGTAGCATTGCAGTTCCAACTCTCTTTATTTGCCCTTTGTAGCTGCCCTTCCCTACATCCACCTAACACTTTGCCTCTTCTCCTCGAAGAGTGCCGGCACAACAGTAAAAAAAAACCCAAACCTCTTAATATGTGACATCCATCCATTGTTCCATAATCACTTGGGGGTGTTTTAGTACAAAGTGTCACCTGTGCTCATTTTGATTTTTAGATTCAATGGCTTCAGGGGATGATGATGAAGACAGTGATGTGGAGAATGCTCATATTGATTCTAGTGAGGAGCTGGTACACGCCCATCGAGGTTAGTATTGGGGTCATTAATCTAAACTTACTCGATCTTGTGGACTGCGGCCTTTTAGGAGCAAAGACAAGGAAGCCTATAGCCAGATATCTTCCCTCCATTGCAAAAATCTCAAGGAACCCCAAAGTATAGGACAGTTATTACCACCACTGTGCTACCAAGGATGGCGCATGACTTGGCCTGCAACTGGTGCCTTTCAGAATGTTGTGTATTCCGGGCAGAATGAATGCAGTGCTGTCATTCATTTTGGCACACTGTTGAGTGCCTATGTAACATTTTTCTGTTCTAATTCAAGGTTCATCCCCTCCCTGACTCAGTTGTAGCACAAAATCCACCTTGGTTCCCCAAAACAGAACACTGGTGAAGCCTTCGCTAAAACCTGAATGGGTCGTGTCATTTTTTTTTTTAGCACCCTATTGGACACATCCTCATCGAATGGACAAAAAGCTGCATGCAGTCCCAGCAGGAAATACGGTCAAATTCCGCTGCCCAGCTTCGGGAAATCCCACCCCTTCAATCCGTTGGCTGAAGAATGGGCGGGAATTCCGTGGGGAGCACCGTATTGGAGGAATTCGGGTAAGACCCAAATGGGTTGGATTGTTCTTTCCTCCCCTTCCTTCTCCTTCCATTCTCTTGGTTAGCTCACCAGGTTTTATGAATCAGGGGTTTGGGTGGACAGAACTGTAGACACATGTAATATAGAGGAAGAGGAAGTCAAACTATTCATGATGAAAGCCACATGCAGAACTACAGTATGTCTAAGTGGTATATTCCCAGGCCTTTGCTTGTGTGGGCTTAACATTTGTGTGTAGGAATAGATGTCATCTCTACAAAGAGAATTACCAAAGCCTTAAATACTAGCTGTAGCCCTGGTCTCTTTTTAACTCTCCCTGTCCTAAATCTCCCAGAACAATATAGGTAGTCCTCGATTTACAACAGTTTATTTAGTGACAGTTCAAAGGTACAATAGCACCGAAAAAGTGACTTATGATCTTTTTTCACACTTACAACCATTGCAACATTCCTGTGGTCACATGATTAAAATTCAGATGCTTGACAACTGATGATATTACGATGGTTTCTGTGTCCCGGGGGTCATATGATCCCCTTTTGCAACCATCTGACAAGCAAAGTCAATGGGGAATCCAGATTCACTTAATAACAATGTTATTAATTTTAACATCTGCGGTGATCCACTTAACCACTGTAGCGAGAAAGGTCGTAAAATGGAGCAAAATTCACTTAACAAATGTTTCACTTAGCCACAGAAATGTTGGGCTCAATTTGTGATCGTAAGTTGAGGACTACCTGTATTTCTTAACTTTGCCACAAGCTGAAGTAGCCATGTCTGGAATATGAGATTCTATTAGACTTTATGCTCAGGAAAAATCGGACAGCTCTGCAAAAGAAAGGATGCACCAGTGATAACAGTAGCTTGCCTCACCTTTTCTATTCCCAGCTCAGGCATCAACACTGGAGTTTGGTCATGGAGAGTGTGGTACCTTCCGATCGAGGCAACTATACTTGCCTGGTGGAGAATAAATTTGGCAGCATTCGCTACAGCTACTTTCTGGATGTGCTGGGTGAGAAGGCCTTCCTTCACAAACCTTGAATGGGATCCTAGTATTCTTTAATGAAAAGCAAACACAAAACAAAGGGGACATGTTGTCCATAAGAAAATATGTAATACAGACTCTGTATTAAGGAGACAGATTCAAAGATATAAAATGGAGCACAGTTGAAAATGAAATGGACCATCTCCATTTTCAGAAGTTCCTAGTCCCTGTGCTGATGAATGCTTGTGAGTTGGGGGAACCCAGGGATTGGCAGCCTGCCACTTTCCTTAGGAAGGCAGAGGCACCTGACCTCAGACTCCCCAGACTGGGGGAGAAAACACCAAATCCTCTGCTAGCTTCAAAGGAAGACAAAGATCTCTTGGGCCACAAAGTCAGATGAAATCAATTAACCCTGCCTGAATCACTAGGCAGAGCATTAAGCATTTGGTTTCTTATCTCCACATTCTTTATTATCAGCCTTCTCGGGGGTTATTCTTAATCGCCCCAGAGTCTCTGGAGCCAGCCCTGGCTGGGAGGTCTTCCTGTGGTGTTATGTAACATCAGACGCATAGCAAGTTTTACTGGTCTATGGAAGGGAAGAAATTATGATTCCCCCAAGTTTTGGGGCAAGACCATTAGTAGTGCTGTGTTAAGAAGATTGCAAACTGCTACTATTGGATGGATGTATCTTAGCTGATTTTGCTTCATCCTTTTGGCCCGCTCTCAATCACGATCAGTGATTGATGTACATGGTAGAGCAGTGGTTAGAGTGCAGTACTGCAGGCTACTTCTGCTGACTGCCAGCTGCCAGCAATTCAGCAGTTTGAGGCTCAGTGGCTCAAGGTCGACTCAGCCTTCCATCCTTCCGAGGTCGGTAAAATGAGGACCCAGATTGTTGGGGACAATAGGCTGACTCTGTAAACCACTTAGAGGGGTCTGTGAAGCACTATATAAGTCTTAAGTGCTATTGCTGCTGAAGACTTCTACTGTCTTGAGAGATATGGTGCCCTTCAGCTGTGCTGGACAACTGAACATCTTGCCTGTTGGTTTCTTGACAGAGAGGTCTCCACACAGACCCATCTTGCAAGCTGGGCTGCCTGCCAATACCACAGCAGTGGTGGGCAGTGATGTAGAGTTCTTTTGCAAAGTATACAGTGATGCGCAGCCCCATATACAGTGGCTTAAACACATCAAAGTGAATGGCAGCAGTTTTGGTCCAGATGGAGTCCCCTACGTGCAGATCCTTAAGGTAACCAGATCTACTTTTTTTTTTTGGAAAAGCGAGTGGAAAACAATAAACTATATTGCTCAGTGATATTTATATTTGTAACACGGCAGGGCTATGGATGTTAATCAATAATTGATTTTCTTTGAGTAGATGAGAAAGAAATGAGGGGTTGAAGGCAAGGATCTTACTCTCTATCCATGCTGAAGAATTCTGTTAACCCTCATGTCGCTTTTTCCACGTCCCTTTCAGTTCAAGGCTGGGCATGGGTGTTTTTGCTTTCAGTGGTTTTAATTCGGAAATGGTTGCTGACCTATAACCTTGCAAATTAAGGCATGCTCAAATGAAGGTAGTGCCTGGTAATTTACAGCCATTGCAATACAGTGACTTCTTTTTAAAGAAAGCTATGACAAAGGCAGAGTCCAAACATAGACATGCTGATATTTTCATTTATATCAGCTGTTGGCAGAGTGTATTGAAAAATATAAACCTTTTATGATAAAAAAAAACCCCACTGTTAGTTTAACACTTTTCCAGCTAGAAACTTGAATCTCATAGGGTGTTCATTAAAAAAAATCCATTATAAGCAATAAAAGTTAGCAACAAGTATGAAGTATGTATAGCATACCTTTTTCAGAAAAGTGGACCTTCACATATGTATGATAAGTTATGTTTATCTATTAAATGTTGAAACTGCCCATCTCCCTCATGGAGGGACTTTGAGTGGTGTGCAGATAAAACATTAAAACACAAAAAAACAGTATATGATATCTAAAAGAGGAAGGTTTATTAAAATTTAATGCTAAAAATTATTAAAAGGCAAAGTGAGGGGTTTCAGAGAACTAACCTGGCTGACAGCTCTGTGCTCCTCTGTGCAACCCGCCCAAGGCCGCAGAGCTATGTTTTCATGTCTTTTCCAGAAGGCCAGGGGAGTGGGGACCCACCTCACCTCTGGGGGGAGAATGTTCCAGAGGGCAGGGGCAATGGGCAGAGAAGGCTGTCTTCCTGGACCCTGCCAGCTGGAATTCTTCGATTGGCAGGGTCTGCAACAAGTCTTCTCTGCCTGACCAGGTGGGAAGAATTGAAGTAATATGAAATCATTATTACCTATTAATAGTAGAAGCAAGCAAATGATTCCTCAAGCAAAGAAATGTTTGGACACTTCTCTTGTGTTACCCACAACTAATGTTTGTCTGTCTTTTGCTCTTGTTTGGCATTTACTCTGGTAGACAGCAGATATTAACAGCTCAGAAGTGGAAGTCCTCTACTTACAGAATGTCACCATGGAGGATGCTGGTGAATACACCTGTCTGGCTGGAAATTCTATCGGCTTGTCCTACCAATCCGCCTGGCTTACTGTGCTTCCAGGTGAGAAACAGCAGGGGTGGCACATTTCAGACTTGTAGGAAAGCTGTTTGTGGTCTCTTCGTTAAAACTAAACTCTTGATAGGAACAGAGTACAAAACACACACAGGCACACACACGCACACACACTCAACTTTAGATATCCCCCAAGGCCACTTTACCAGTTCTGCCCTCAAGATATTACTGCTCAGGCAAACAGTTTGCTCTGCTTACAGCAAGACAGTGCACAGATAACCTTCTGAAAAAAGAAATCTGATTCACTCTTTTTGTGCCCTCTCAGAATAAGCTGATATTATTAAAAGATTGGATAATTTGAGAGAAACTCTAGTGGCAACACATAAAGTAGCCAGGCTTCTAATTGATTTGGTTTTCTACCCAAGGCAGTTGCTATCACTTTAAGCAGGGGTGGGGAACGATGTCCCTTTTATGACTTGTGGACTTCAACTCCCAGAATTCCTGAGCCAGCCAGGAGTTGGAAGTCCACAAGTCATAAAGGGGCCATCGTTCCCCACCTCTACTTTAAGGAAAGACTTGTTGGCATAGCAGCCCCCTACGGAAATATGCAGATTATCAACGTAGAGTCCCCCGGAGCAGATCCAAATTCCTCCCCCCATCCTTGTCAAAATAGCATAACGTACTATTCTTCAAAGAATAGAAACCTGGATGCTGCTGATAGACAGGGAGATTTTGACTGCCTAAAACCCTGGGAACCATAACAGGAGGCAGATGGTTGGCCACACCAGAACATAGCTCACAGCGAGAGAGAGAGGGAGAGGGAGAGGGAGAGAGAGATTTGCAGCTTAACCTATCCAATAGGGGTCACACACTCCAGCCTTCCAGGCAAATCTTTGCCTCAGGAATCTCAGGAAATCATGAAAATGGCAGCCCTGGAGACAGGAAGGACATCACCACCCAGTGCAGAACCAACCCTCTAACAAATTATAGTGACATGAAACAACAACCCGCTAATATTCACCATGTTCAATGAAAACCACCACAAAAGTTATCTGACTCCATACAGCAGCAAGAGAACAGCGAAGACAGGCCAAATTACAACTGATGTGTCTTCGAAGGAACTTTTGAACTCGTTTCTTCTCTAGAATGAGGCATGAGCCATATAATTCATTCACTGACTATAATGCATTGCCAGACACCCCTCTGATAAGAAACAAGATTGAAAAATAATATGACAACAAAGGAAATGTGATAAAACATGATGCTATTCTATGAATAAAGATTTTTTTTAAAATAATGTGAAAAACTATAGATGCTTAAGTTATGAATTTATTTTTTTGCCAGTTTCATGCCTCAAACTGAAATGAATAACATCTGAATGTTAACATATCTCAGGGGCCTTTTAAAATACGTTTGCTGAGAAATGATTGGTAGCAATAATAAATGTTATATGAATATGGGCACATTTTGGAGTTTTTCTTAAAATGTAGATTTGTAAATAATTTATTATGTAAGATCACATTCTTAACAGAAAAAGGGAATTATGTGGCTTCCAGGCCTTTGAAAAAGACCAACCACACTAAACAATTCAATATTTTTTCCTCTCCAGAAACTTATTCAGGTATTGACAGTTAGTTTAATTATAAAATTAATTAACTGAAGATTTATTTGCTATTTACAGATGAAGAAGACGTTGAAGAAGTATACGCTCCTGAAATCAAATACACTGACATAATTATCTACACTTCAGGGTCTTTAGCTATTGCTATGGCTATTGTCATTGTTGTTTTATGCCGCATGCAAATTCAGCCAAGCAAGCAGCCTCTGGAACCAATGGCTGTGCACAAACTCTCCAAATTTCCTCTTATCCGACAGGTATGTAGAAGTAGAAACATTGATCTACTGAAATAACAGGACAATTAATCACTGAATTAATTTTAAAGTCCCCCAATCGTGATTAAAGCTATCTACAGGTAGTCCTTGACTTACAACCACAATTGAGCCCAAAATTTCTGCTGTTAAGTGAGACATTTGTTAGTGAGTTTTGCCCCATTTTACAACTTTACTTGCTACCGTTGTTAAGTGAATCACTGCAGTTGATAGGGTTATGGTTAGGTCGCAAAATGTGATCACATGACCCCGGGACCCTGCAACTGTCATAAATACAAGTCAGCTGCCAAGTCTCCAAATTTTGATCATATGATCATGGAGATACTGCAGAGGTCAATAACTACAGTCATAAGTCACATTTTTCAGCGCTGTTGTAACTTTGAGCAGTCACTAAATGGACTGTTATAAGTCGAGGACTACCTGTATAGCATGGAACAAATGTTGATTGTAAACAATAGGGATTTGTGGTACACCAAATGATTGTAAAATACAAGTTCCCTACATCATTAAGGGCTCCCAAAGATCTCTCAATATCTATTAAGGTAGATCTGCTACATTTCCCATGTGTAGACCTCATTTAAGAGTCAGACCAGTTCTGGAAAGACAGAATATTACTAGATGGACCTTGTACAGTGTATTAAATGTATCTATTCTGCTATACCAGGGGTGTCAAACTCTATTTCATTGAGGTCCGCATCAGGGTTGTGTTTGACCTTGGGAGGGCCAGGGGGCGTGGCTGGGGGTGGTGTGGCCAGGGGGCGTGGCCAGCTTGACCTCACTCATTGAGGCTCCCTTTTCAGCCATGACGGTCTCCTGCAGCCCTGTGTCAGCAAAAATGGAGTGCGCGCGGCACCCCCAGGTTCCATTTTCACTGGCACAGGGCTGCAGGAGGCCGTCGCAGCCGAAAACAGAGCCCAGGTGGGCCACATGCGGTCCTCCTGAGCTCCATTTTCACTGGCAGAGGCACTGCGGGCTGGTCCTTCACTATTTCCAGGGCTGCCCTGCAGGCCAGATCTAAGCACCCCACAGGCTGGATCTGGCCCTCAGGCCTTGAGTTTGACACCCCTGTGCTATACCAACTGAGACCTGCAGCATTTTGTCACTTGAATCATATCAGACTTGTGTCCTGTCTGTTGCTGCTCTGGAAGAGAACATTCAGGGACCAATTTAATGTGTGTCCTTGGTTTGCTTCACAGTTCTCCTTGGAATCAAGCTCCTCAGGGAAGTCCACAACATCACTAATGCGTGTTACTCGCCTATCCTCAAGCTGTACTCCCATGCTAGCTGGAGTTATGGAAGTGGAACTGCCATTGGACTCCAAGTGGGAATTCCCACGGGACAGGTATGTCTATAAGGAGGTGGGATTTTTTAATTGCATTTGCTATTGGAGAAGCACAGCTACTTTTACGATATCTTAACAAGCTGAAGCTCTGTTAAAAGAGGGAAAATAGAAAAAAAATGCCTATAATTCCTTATTAAGGTCTCTATTTATTATGCTACAAGGAGCTGGTTCCTACATGTTCTGCTTTTACTGAATTTTTTCATAAAGATATCCACAGACTAATGTTTTCTGCGTCCGTACAGAGATGGAACTTGGTAAATAACATGATAGTTCCAAAATGGCTACCCTGTTCAGAACAGATAAAGAAGGAATATGACACACTTGCTTTGTTACACATCTGCAAAGCTTCCATCTTCATTTTACAACAGACCTCCACAAGCTAAGGCCTCCCAGTTGTGTAGGATTACAGCTGCATGTTGTGAAAAACTGCTCTTCAACAAAGTGTGCAGCAGACAAAAAACTCAAGTATCACAGTTACCCCAGGCTAGTCAAATATGCCATATTTGTCCATGTCAAAAATGCCCTTCACTCACTCCATTCTGGCATATAGGACTATCTGTTAATTGAAAGGTATTGAAAAGGAATTGCTGTAGGTAGTCCTCGACTTACAGTAGGACCACAACTGAGCCCAAAAGTTACGTTGCTAAATGTGACAGTTGTTAAGTGAGTTTTGCCCCATTTTACAACCTTTCTTGTCACACAGTTGTTAAATGAATTACTGCAGTTGTTAAATTAGTAACCTGGTTGTTAAGTGAACCTGACTTCCCCATTGACTTCGCTTGTCAGAAGGTCACAAAAGACAATTCCATGACTCTGGGACATTGCAACCGTCATAAATATGAGTCAGTTGCCAACGGTCTGAATTTTGACCGCATGACCATGGGAATACTGCAATGTATGAAAAATGGTCATAAGTCACTTTTTTCAGCGACGTAACTTTGAATGGTCACTAAATGAACTGTTGTAAGTCGAGGACTACCTGTATTTGTTATTGAAAGCTAGTCAACATCCACACTAGTCTGACATCTGGAAGAATAATATTCCACTGCTAAAAGGATCCACTGTGACTTCGCCAACTCATAGATCAGCCTAAGACACAACACTTAAAATCTATTTAATTTTTTTTTTTAAATCAAGGTTGCAGCCCTGCAGCACATTGTTAATTCTGGCACATCTTCCCAATTCTGAAGTTGTCTTTTTTGTTCCTAGGCTGGTGCTAGGCAAGCCCTTAGGTGAGGGCTGTTTCGGGCAGGTGGTGAGAGCAGAAGCCTATGGGATTGATCCAGAACGTCCC
Source organism: Pseudoxyrhopus heterurus (assembly GCA_032468235.1). Classification (NCBI taxonomy): domain Eukaryota; kingdom Metazoa; phylum Chordata; class Lepidosauria; order Squamata; genus Pseudoxyrhopus; species Pseudoxyrhopus heterurus. The sequence goes on along the minus strand of JANHJO010001766.1, from coordinate 179,792 downwards.
CTCACTGTTGCTGTCAAAATGCTGAAAGGTAAATTATTATTATTATTATTATTATTATTTATTGTATTTATATGCCACCCAACTCCCAGAGGACTCTGGGCGACTCACAACAGAGATAAATACAATGATAAAATATACATATATAATATAAAAACAACAATTTTAAAAGAAAAACCATATAACATAAATGTATTTTATAGGGCCCCAAAGTCTCATCTTTTTGACTTTTCTCATTATTGGTGGTATTCTTAAACACGGGTCTTCATACCATTTCAGGAATCGTATTTCTTTGCCTTATTAGATAATGCTACAGATAAAGACCTGGCTGACCTCATCTCAGAAATGGAGATGATGAAACTGATGGACCAACACAAGAATATCATCAACCTATTGGGTGTCTGTACCCAAGACGGTGAGCGACTTCATTTCTGGCTAGGAGGCAGAAATGACGACTCAGTTGGAATGAAGAACTCGGGTGGGGGGGAGGAGAATTGGGTATTGCAATTGTAGGATCTGTCAGGATGCAGAGCTTGAACATGGGCACTCGGTGGAATTGGGAGCAGAAGTTAGGATATTTTGGAGGCATTTTCTGATGACAAAGTCTGATTCATGGTATCTAACTACAGGTCCTCTCTATGTGATTGTGGAGTTTGCTGCCAAGGGGAATTTGCGGGAGTATCTGCGAGCTCGCCGACCTCCGACACCTGATTACACATTTGATATTACCAAGATGCCAGAGGAGCAGCTTTCCTTCAAAGACTTGGTTTCTTGTGTTTACCAGGTGGCTCGTGGCATGGAGTACCTGGAGTCCAAGCGGGTAAGAGGGATCTGGGCCACAGAGTGTCCACTGCTGTCTCTCACAATGGTGCCCCAAGAAACTCTCTTGGGTGTATTAGTCAGCTCTGATCCAGAAATACATAATTTGAGTTCACAGCCACAAAAGCTTTAGATAGGGCCCACAATATTTTTCTCAAAATGGTGACTAAAGAATCATTTTTATTGTGAAAGGAGAAATTTAAAATCATAAGGAGTAATGTTATTTAGTTCTGATTAATTTAAGATCAATTAAATTCTCGTGTCCAACCACTTTGGGGAATGAGGCCACTTCAGACCAAATAAGTTCTTTGGTCCAGAAAAAATTATATAGATTGATGCTTACTAAGTGCTCTGGCATCTACATTCCACTCCTTATTAAGTTTGCTATTGAATTACCTGAGATCCAACAACAGAGTGTTGTACATATCAGGCCTGAGAAAAAAGAAATTAGAAAGATGTAAAAACTCCCTGCTCATATTTATGTTAGAAGGAGTAACAAGCTAATCTATGGTGACATCGAGGTTATAGTAGAGTCCTTGGAGTTTGATGCAACTCTTCTGTTTTCTTTCCAGTGTATTCATCGGGACCTGGCCGCTCGCAATGTTCTTGTTACTGAAGAGAATGTGATCAAAATTGCTGATTTTGGCTTGGCCCGTGGAGTTCATGACATAGACTACTATAAGAAAACCAGCAATGTGAGTGAAAAGACCATTTGATAGCCACAGGGTTGCGAAAGGATCTAATACTGCTCAGGTGCTTTGGAAATGCAAAGCATCATAGGGAAAAACATGGGTAAATTAAGGATATTTAAGTACCTCCGTCCCCAAAATAGCAAGAAGGGGTCAGTTGATCTAGTCATCTAAACCCAAGGGATTTATTCTAGATCGATTTGTTTTGAAACAAGCCAGTCTTGCATAAGATTAAACCAATTCCATCCGATCACTCATGTCGTTAGAACATTAAACCCAGCAAATCGCCCAATTCTGCCTAATAGACCTGCAAGAAAAGAAACAGAGTGTGGCTGAATAAGCAAGCTTTTCCATTACACAACTCGCCATCAAGCCCCAGCAGCACGGAATTCTCTCAGGCAGTGACCACGTGCCGTGCCCATTGGCTCCCGCCTAGCCAATGGAGGCAAGGGTAGGGATGCAGTGGAACCTTTCCAGCACTCTGTCGGTGCAAAGGACTGTGTATTGGGATGCCTTTATGATGGCCTTGTAGAAGACAACGGGTGGGAACTATTCTGAATAGGATGACTATTAATGCGACTGTCCACTGCCAGGACCATCTCTAAGATCTGGCTGTCTAGGCAACTGACAGTATTTATAAGAGGGCCAATGGCAGGGAAACAAAGTATTACAGTATCTATCAGTGAAATTTATTTGATTCCACAGGTAGTCCTCATTTAACGATCGCCTCCTTTACAGTTCACAGTTACAAAGATGATGAAAAAGTAACTTTGTGAGCAGCTCTCAATTGATCGCTTTCACTGTCTATAAAGCAAAGGCCAGTTCGTGAGCCCTTAGTGACCACTTGGCCTAACAGTGGAGTTGCTGGTCCCAGTTGTCTCTAAATAAGGACTCCCTGTAGATTTGAAGTATAGAAACTGATTTAGAAAATAAAGATTTGATAGAGTTGCGGGACAATATGTATCGATACTATTCAGTGGAAGGAGAAGGAGAGAGCTTGTAAGAGGCGGTCTGTCACCTCAAAAAAAAAAAAAGCAGCAATGAACTGACAGCTTCTCGTATTTACCTGCAGGGTCGCCTGCCTGTAAAATGGATGGCCCCAGAAGCTCTCTTTGACAGAGTGTATACACACCAAAGTGATGTGTAAGTATGAGTATGCAAGACTAGATGGTTCTCGCTATCTAATCACCCTATAGAAATGTGCCTGATAAAATAACTGTGTGGTGCTCCGTAGTATTTTGGACCTGCTTCCAAAAGTGTTTTGGATTATAAGCCTAGCATCTGCCTGCAAGATCTTAAAGCAGGTGTCTAGCATATTGCAGCTTCTGCTGTACAGTTCCAGGAAAAGAAGCATAACTCTAGAACGTTGTAAATACTGTAGATTTTATGCTGGTGTCCCCATCAACTTGTGGGGATCAAATCTAAAGTTTGCACGCCTACAGATAAATATTGCAAACTGTTTCAGATACATCCCTTGATTTTTCACCTATAAAAAAACCAGAGGAATCTGTGCTATTTGGGGGGGAAACCTGTTGGTCTACTCAAATCTATAATATCTACACTGACTGGCTGGAACCTCCCAGCTTTCCATGGAAATAGTTGAAGAGGGGACTTTTTGCACATCAGCTGTGTCTCTAATACAGCATATTGCAACCTTTTCCCCAAATATTTTATAAATATGGAAAATAACAAGTCTATTATATATCAGTTTCCTAACATTCCTAGTATATGAATCAAAGTTTCCATCTCAAAGCCAGAGCAATGTTTCCATCAAACCACCTGTAATTGATCTATTCGCTAGTCTCTTCTTGAAATAGATGTTTATTTCCACCCTGGTTTTTGCATGCTGGATTTGTGGTCACAATAATTTTTGGTAAATATCTGTAATAGTTTTCCACCTTTCATTGTGAAGGACCTCTTCTGAGGTCTGCCTGCCACATGGATTGCTTTCCAGATATATATGTTCTGAAAATCTATATAGCCTTCTTACCTTCTCTCTGCCTCTTTTCCTCACTTTAAGGTGGTCCTTTGGGATTCTCATGTGGGAGATTTTTACACTGGGTGGCTCCCCGTATCCTGGCATCCCAGTGGAAGAACTTTTCAAACTCCTGAAAGAAGGTCACCGAATGGACAAGCCCTCCAATTGTACCCATGAACTGTAAGTAGCACTGTGCCTCCTAAAGCCACGTTTCCCAGCCTGCTTGTCTTCCAGATGCATTCCATCCATGTCCGTAGACTACACTCCAGTGGAAAATAGATGCCTGAAGCTTTTCTTTTTCCCAAATAGGTACATGATGATGAGAGAGTGCTGGCATGCTGTACCTTCCCAACGACCCACCTTTAAGCAGTTAGTGGAGGGACTGGATAAAGTCCTGCTTTCTGTCTCGGATGAGGTAAGTTTGAACTCCCAGAGGATTGTTCCACTGAAGATATCTAAACAGCTGGTTATTGGCAACAAAAAGTTGGAATTTTGCCTTTATCCCTATGAATGCTGATTATACTTTTTCTTTTTTCCTTTTCAGTATCTGGACCTGTCGATGCCTTTTGAACAGTACTCCCCATCCTGTGAAGACACAAGTAGCACCTGCTCCTCTGATGATTCAGTCTTCACCCATGATCCTTTGCCAATCACCCCTTGCCTTTTTCCTTATCACAATGTAAGGACATGAGGAGGGAGACAGGCCGTGGACACTAGGGAAGGTGGCATTTTTGGTTTTTTTTTTTCTTCATTCCTAAAGGATTACATAATTGGAGAACTGAAGTTCTCAGAATGTCCCTGGTCGAAGGAACTGCCTGGAGCTATATTAGCAAGAACTAAAAGTCTCATCAAGCTTCTGGAATCTGCTGGACATCTGCTGCCCAAAGTTTACCAACAAGGACCAGATGGCTTCGTTACACATGTCTACAGATGCTCCAGGCACCAATACTGATGCTTCAATACCCTGTAATCTCAGGTCCCCTCAAAGCTGTTGTTCTAGCTGAGCCTTCAATGCAGCCAGCTGACTGAAGACAAGTAAGACCAGATTAATAGGAAGTAACTTAGTCCTGAAAAGAAGGAGACACTCTCTAACGGCAGGCGCTCTTAGGAGCATCACAGGGTATCCTGCTTAATTTTTTGATACCATTCCCAATTTAATAATACTTTAAAGAGACTTCATGATTTGGCAGGAGTCAGCCAGCCAGCTTTCTCAGGCAGTCCCATCCTTATCTGGACACACAATCACAAGGATGTCCTACCTAGGACATGGACCTTTCCTTCTGGCTCCTGATGTCCTCTGTACATAACCCTAGAGATAAATATTTATGTACATATCACTTCTAATGCACATGAATGACCCGCACCCATAAATTATTTTTTTGGAGTAGAACCTCTGCCTGGAGGTTTTTTTTTTCCTGCATCTCTGGTTGGAATGATTGCTAGACTGGTCTGGCCTCAGTTGGTATGCCTAAATCTCTATGTGAAGTTCAAATGCTGCAAGTTAATTTGGTTCCTGTGTAAGTGAATATCTGTGGAGCTTTAGAAAGGAAGGAACTGCGTGTCTAAACTCCCTTTTTAATAGCTAGCCATAATCTGCCTCTCTCCCACCCCCCACCCACACCCATGATCTGTAGAAGAGAAGTTGATTTGATTTTTCAAGTCAGGACACTGATACTCAAATGCAGCTAAAGCAACAGAGGATCTGGTGGCACTTCAAATCCCAATATATTTATTATAACATGAGCTTTTGTGAACATAACCCATCTCATCCAATGAAAGAATTGTTATCTTCGGCTACTTAACTGAGGAAGTAGAGCATAAGTCATCAAATCTTTTGCTCCAACAATTTTGTGATTCTTAAAGGGCATAAGACCCTTTGTTTCTGGCCTGATGTCATGTTCAGCAGGGTCCTCGTTTCACATTTCACACCCAAGCCAGATGTTTTGTCGGGACACCCCTAAGCACAGTACTCCTAAATTTTGCCATTTCCCCCAAAGTTCCCCAAAAGTTCATCATTTATTGAAAAATGTAAAAGGAGAATACAAGGACGTTTCACGTGTAGCTTGCTCAACCCCATTCGGTAATAGCTTTCACCAATTTGGCACTCTCCAGATGTGGAACTCCCTGCAGTATTCAGTATCCAGAGGCAACACAGTTGTGCTGAGAGTTGTCATTCGGAGTATACCAGGTTGTGATAAGAGGGATGCATAAGTGCCATAGTGAGACCCATCTCTGTGCCATGGAAGAGTTTACATGCTTTGTTTTGCTGGACACATTCCGCTAGGCAGAATTCAGTTTAGGGATAAGAATTAAGGAGACTTATGAGATTTATACCAGCCCTTAGAAATCCAGCTGTTTCTGTGTTTTCTAAAGCAATAGATTTGATCCTAGAAAGGACTAAACACATTCATGTGCACCTGTGTGACTTGCTTGCACGCATAGCATGTGCACCTGTGTATTCCACAATAGTATGGGAAGGCTAATGGTGGAGCGTCCATTCTTGCGGGGTTTGCTCATGCAGAACATCTGTTCTGCATTAGCTGCTGTTCCATTTAAGCCACCATGAACTCCACTATCAACATCTCCCTGAAATTGATCTAGCAACTGGCCACTCTTTCAGAGCCTGGGAATCTGTCTCAGGATATCGCAAAGCCCAGTGGGACTATTCCACACACACACACACACCCCGGCCAAACAGCCACCCTATTTTCTTCCTAGCGATTGGTCAAAGCCCCTCAAATATCAAAAGGAGTCCCTTTCCCTGCTTACAATTCCAGAGGATTTAACACATCAAAAAATAGAACAAAGATATTCCTGAGGAAACATTAAAATGTATATTCCTTCTGGTTGTGTCCCCTTTCTCCTGTTAAATATCCTAATTTCTATGCCCCCCTCCCCTTCCACCACTGAACTATGGCAGAAAACACGGGATCAGCCCCAGGAGGTAACTGCAGCTGTCTCTCTTCCTCCTCCCCAGCCCACTCCCCTCCAAGCCATCCACTGGGTTTAAAGTTTCACAAGAGATCTTGTGAAGGAATTGTAGCCCCTGCCATCCCACCGGGGATAGGGTTTCAGCGGGCCATTTTCCCCAGTGGTGCTTCCTCTCTTCCCAGCTGTAGCCCATTCCAATCCAGTTGGGTGAAGGGATGAGAAAGGAGGCCTCTTCCACCACCACCCACCCCCCTAAGAAGTTGCTTGTGCTTCTGCATTTCCTTTTTCTGCAAAGTAATATATAGCAATGACACGGGGCAAGTGGTTATATGCTGCAGCCAGCGTGGTGGGCGGCTGTAGAGAAGGGTTTTTTTTTATCTTAGGCTACAGACTCTTTTAAGAGTGTGCAAGAGTTTTCCAAGGACAGAAGAGATGTTGCAACAGGTGCAATAGACGTGAGTTTTTGCTAATCCTTTTCGTTCCTTCTGTTATCAGCTTAAAACTCGGTCCTGCACGTTCATCAGTGTAGACCACTTGCACTTTTAAGATAATATAACCCAGGCTTCTCTTATTAGCAGCTTCCAGAGTCACATTAATCCAAAGATTCTCTTAGCCCATTCATGGAGACTGATATTACGGATGTTTTAGCTTATTCTAATCCATTTTCCAAGAGCGCAACACTGGGAAGCCAACTTTTATCAATGATTCAGATGGCAGCATAGAGGTCTGCATGACAAATACTGTCCTTCATACATGGTTGCAATATTATATGCAGACATCTGTGAATGTTTACATTTATTAGGAAAATGCTTGTTCCGTAGTAGAGGAATGTTTTTTTTCCCTATAGGACACAGGATTTTGTAAGAAATAGCCAGCCAGATTTCTATGACATCCCCCTTGCCTCTTCAGGCATTTATCCTGTACAATGATCCTATCATTTACTTTTGCCCAGTTTTAAAATCAGAAAAATTCTCAGTATTATGATCAGAATAAATGAAGTACTTTTGTAATTGACTGTGCTTCTGTCATTCCAGTTGCAACATTTCATACAAATAAAATGGAATTGCTTAGTTTATTCTGGGGAAAATATTGGGGATTTTTTTCTGATGGCTGAACTGATCATACCTATAGCGGTCCAGTCACTGGCCTTTAATTTACTCCTGTGGATAATATGTTCTCACAGAACCATCCCAGTTTCTATAATCATCACCTCGGGGTTTTGTGGTGGTTTTTTGTTTTTGTTTTGTTTTTGGGTCAGTGTTGACTCCTAGCAACTTCCTGGAGCAGTTCCTGCAGTTTTATTAGCAACATTTTTGGAAGTTGGTTACCATTACCTTCTTCCTATAGCTGAGAGAGAATGAAGTCAGCCACCTGGCTTTTTGCTTAAGGCAGAACCAGAATTCAGTTTCCTGAATTATCCAAATATTTGCTTTGCTTGTCCATTTGCAGCAGCACGAATACCTAGCACCCGTCAATAACCAGTGGTCCAGAATACTAGAATGAATTTACTTAACTACATATGACCAAGACAGCTGGTATCTAAGAAAAGTATCCCCTTTCCCCTATGACCAAGCAATCTTTGGAGAGGACCGAAAAATTGTTATAGCATTTAGTAAAACTGATAATTTACAAGATCATTCTGTCCATACAGATCTGCAATGAGGGATTAGCTTGCTCAACTTGAGGTTCCTCAAGAGTAGCCAAGAGAAAAAAAACACAAATATGGTTTGGGGCCATTTAATGATTAGAATTGGAACAGATAATGCTGAAGGGTATTCAGTCTCCTTTAAGGGGTTCCAGATAGCTATTAGGAGTTAAAATGAGACCACAATAGATTAATAGAGACCACAAAAGAGTAATATCACACTTCTGCCTTGTGCTGCAGAGATTTAACACTTTTCTAAATCACTGTGGTCAGTAATAAGATTTGGACAGAGGATGACCCAAATGTCAAGTATTGCTGTTCTTGTGACTTCTCATGCCATTCAATAGGGATCATAGTAGTTTTTACTGCTACTTGGAGGCCTTTTCTTCAGATGTCAACAGCTCTTACATAGATGTCAGATGTCAACAGCTCTTACATAGTTTTTTCCACCAAAGCATTGTAACTGATCTATAATATACCTGACTCCTGAAAGATGAGCTTCCTTCCTTGCTCTCTTGGGACAAGAGCCTGAAAACTTATGTAGAGAAGCAAGTCTAGCATCCTGTGCTTGATCAATGCCAATCCTTTAAACCACAAAGGCCAGTCGGGACTCATACTGTAGGTTGTGGTAGGTTGTCAACCTGCCAGCAAGCGGCGGGTGTTTCGGATGACACAAGGACTTTGGTTTGGGGCCAATACTTAAAATTGGCAGCTGAATGCTAAATCAGGACCACAATATATTGATGGGTTTCCTTGGCGAAAAGCCTGGGAATCATTGGCATTGGAAGACATTATTATTATTGGAAGGGATGGAATCTAAAATAGAATGGCACAGAATCATCAAGGATGTGAGCACAACAAAGCTGATTCATAGAACCCACACGTTTATACCACCCACCAGGAATTTTGAACCTGTGTGGCTGGGTGGTATCCAGGTTGAGTGTTTGCCAACAGATTTCAATACTCAAAGCAAGATATAGCAATAGGCTAGGTCAGTCAGTCACATGGTACAAATATCCAATTGGAAAATCTCACCGTAAGCGAGCAAAGCTAATAGGGTCCTACACAAACATTCCACATTAGTTTTCTTTCCACTTAGTCGTAGACCCATGCACCCAGCTGTAAAGAGCTTACATCTTCCAAGTACATTAAATGTTCTTAAAAACTGATACATACTTCATCGCTTTATCATGTGCTTTGTTCATGTGTTTGATGGCTATAATTTGTGGCTGAGAAAGGCAGAACCTCCAGCTTCACAAATAATTTAATATTTGTTATTCCATCTTGACAGAAGCCTTTCCAGAATCCGCATATCCCAAGCTCCCCAATAAAGATTCTGATTGGGTGCAAGTCTTTTGCTACATTGATGCTGCAAGAAGCTACGGCATGCGTGCATCACGTCCTGCTGCATCCTTGCAGTTTCAGTGGCAGAGGGGGAAGTACAATGCAACTTAATAATTCCTATTGAATCCCTGTGTTGGAAAACAAAGTCTAGAGCAAATTTCTGGATTATAGAGTTTTGCCAACACTACTGAAGGTAATGCTACTACTATCAGCAACAATAAAGCTTTGTAAATAGTTACCAGAATATAACTCTGCTTGATTTCAGATTCTCACAAAAAATACTAACCCAGTGGACAGACTAGTATATAGAAAAAAAAGGCAGGAAGGAACAGCTTGGAGCATCTGTACCTGTAGGGCAATTCTGACTTAAGAATGAGACCATAATATGGGTCCTTGTGAATTAAAAAGTGTTCCCTTTGGACCCAAAAGTCCTTCCCCTGCTGTCTCTTATAAGCAAAAATAGACCACCAGCAGATGTGAATCCTACCATGCTCCAGAAGTCTTAGTGGCCCACTGAAAAAGGCCAGCTGCCTGCTAATATGCCAGAACCAATGAATTCATCACAGCTGGTGAATGAGCCCATTGAGCAGAATTGGAGACCTGTTTGCCAGTAGGGGCTTTCTCGATCCACACCAAACAGCTTGCTCCAAACTCAGGCACTCGGAAGAGAGTTGGGGCTTTCTGTCTCATTTCTGTATAAATAAACTAATGCATGAAGAGGAAAGAGGCAGTGGGGAGGGAGGGAGGGAGGCAGCTTGGTATGCATCTCACTCAGCACTTCATCTTTGCAGAAAATCCCATCCTAGTCCCAGGGCTATTCACCTAGTCGCACACCTCCTTCCCTGGTGCCACAAAGTAGCAGTAGCCCCCATGCCTTTGGCCTCTTTGCCGTAAGGGTGTCTTGCCCAGCCTTGCTTGGGTCCAGGTGAATAAATGATCTCTATTTCAGGGAAGGATGTGGTTTCAGAAGCTTGTTCCTCTCACCCTGTTGATTTGTGTTATTGCTTTCTTTTCCCTGTCTCCCCCACCCCACACATTCCCTTTCTCTCGGCCTTGCCAAAACTCCTTGAAAACAGCGCCACAGTCAATTACAGAGGCAAGGAGGAGTTCATTAATATTGAACACAAGCTCTGAGCCAGGTGGAGAAAGACAAGGAGGAGATTGTATGTGAGAAACGTGTAGGCCACCTAAATTGAGCAATTGGACTTGTGTGTTTACACTTCTCCATTCACCCTCTTAGCCCTCACAGCCATGCCTTTCAAGACCTGCATTGACAAAAGAGCTCCACTGAAGATGGCGGAGCCGCTCGGCCCACCCAGGCCCAAGGCAGCCATCTGAGACTGAAATGGAACCTGTGTGCTTGCGGGACCCGGAATAGAAGGCAGTTTGTCACCGGCCCAGGAATAGAAATACTATCAAAGCTCCTGCCGGCGCCATGAAACCTGCTCCCTGTGCACAGATGTGAAGTATTGACTTTGGCAACGGAGGTCCTTTGCCTTGTCGTGCTTGCAAAGAGTGAAATGGAACAGAAAGACCAGTGTGGCCCTCTCGGTATGATAAAACAGGACATAAAACTTTAGCATTCGACCCAGAAAAATAGATAAACTGAAGAAAAAAGAATCCATGGAGAAGGAAGAGAAAGTCCAATGACACAATGCTCAAAATGTCTTGGCATTTTGAATATTTGTTTTCCCTCAGTATACAAAACAGATGCTCACTTTTTATTCTTATTAAATCGGACTTATTTTTATCCCTCTCCACCTCTGAACTTCTTAACTGTAAAAACCTAAGGGTTTTTTGAAGCATCACCCAACCATTATCAAAGAGATCTGATTCAGTTCCTAAGTGAATGTGAGCCTAAGCAATGTGCCAATATCACCTGGCATTAGGTAAAAATTCCATCAGTTTCTTCTTTCGTTTAGAAAACGGTCCAGTTAGAGAGGATACGTTACTTTAGTTGTTAGAGTCCTCTGAGATAGAAAAGAGCTCTTCCTGATCTCAGCAGGGCAGGATTGGTGCTCACAGAAATGGAGCAGATGTTCCTTCCTTGAATTCTTGACCCTGGGCCACATCTAGAGCAGAAGAGAGGGAGCCCCAGCTGCTCTAAGCTGGGCATCGAATTAGCTTCCTTGTTCAAAGTACCTTTGCCTTTGTTTCTGCACCAAGGCAACAATTAGTTCTTTTAGAATATTAATGAGGTGTGAAAAGTAATTTCTATAAATAAAAGCAGTACTCATATAAGGGTTAGGGGACGGGATGGACTGAAGAGCTAATTACAGAATTATCAGCATATTGCTTACATTTTAGAGTTTGGTAAATTCAGTGTGAGAAAGGACATAGTTTCGAAGGCTGTAGCTATATGCATGGAAGATACAGTATCTCTGCAGAAAAGATGTCCAACTTCTGGAAGCCAGGTACTAAGACCAAAGGTACCAAATTACCTACACCTTTCATCAAGTGATGTTGGTGTAACATTAAACTTATTTTGCAATTTTGTCTTGGTTGTAGAATGAGGGCCTTGCAGAACAATTGATATTCTGCAGAACATAGTCTAAAAATGGTTGATATGGTTTCTGCCTATTCCACTAATGCCCTTAGCCAACACTATTTTTGTTGAGGGGTCCTTGGTGCTCTCTGAGCTTGGTTGTTTTCTTTGCAGAGGTTTCATTACCCAAACTAGGTAACATTATCAGTGCTCTGAAGATGATGACTGATGATGTTACCTAGTTTGGGTAATGAAACCTCTGCAAGAAAATAACCAAGCTCAGAGTACCAAGGATCCTTCATTTCAACCCTGAACTATAAATTTCCCCCTCTCTCTCCTCTACAAATTTTCCCCTCTATCAGTACTATTTTTGTTTTTAGAAAATTACAGGCTTCGGTAGAGCTATATAAGTCTAAGACTGGAAAAGTTTGCCAAGTGATTCAGTTCCTTCTTGAAATAGAACTGCCTGCAATTCTGCTACTCCTAAATTCTCCCTAGAAGCAAGGAGCAGAAATAATGCCAGAAGACACCAGGCTGAATCTACTAATGATTAATGACTAGCTGGTATGAAAGACGGCTAGAAAAACTCAGCCTCAACACAGCTGGAATTTCTTCCCATGAAACCACTGACTCCAAACAGGCCTGACTTGTTACAGTCCACAAATAATTTACTAGTGAGGGCACAATTATCTCCCAGTCCAAGGGTGTATTATCTGTTACTCACAATTTGGGAGGCTAATATATCTTCTTGATTTGTCTTGGCTGTGAATAAGTTCTATGGTACTATTAAGTATCCATCTCAACTAAGGAAATACAACATGAATTGTTAAGTCAATAATTTCATTCATTTACTATACTGATGCTTTTAAAGCTGTATTAAGTTTTGTATTATTTTACCAATATGCTCAAAGCTCATCACTCCAAGGTGAACAGCTAGTTAGGAATCAAGAAATTCCTCTCAAGAATTCAATCAAGAATACTCTCCATATTTATTAAAAAGCATAAGACAGGCGACCAAAGGTTTATCAGGTCCAACTTTCTCTACCACTGTGGTCAAACCAATTCTCTAGGAAGTCTGCAAGAATGACAGAAAAATAGTAGCTCTCCAAATCCCATTCCTCAGCATCCACTGCTAAGAGACACGTTATCTTTTATATTGAAGATAAAATATAGTTATCATGACCAGCAGCTGTTGACAACCTCATCCTCTATTATTTTGTATAACCTTCTTTTAAGGTAATCCACAACGATTGCCATCATTACATCTTATGGAAGCAAATTCTACAAGCAAACTATATCTTATATGTAGCATTCATTCTCATTATTTCAATATGGGTGCTCCTTTTAGAGCCACGGGGTTTAAGGCTACAGTTGCTTAGTGAGATACTCTGTGTTTTAAGATATGTTTCTCACTGTCAAGATAGCTTCTGCATTCCCTCAATGTGTTTCAGTAATGGTTTATTGCAGTGGTGACTCTGTGAAGTCTTCAAGAAATGCTGTGATTTAAGTCTTGAATCAAGTATTGGGGGTCTGTGGCCATGGTCCATGGCCAAAAAAGGTATTTAAAGGGGACCCATGGTGAAGAAAAGGTTAAAAACCACTGGTTTATTGAATAAACCAAAATTGGATGGGCTCACACAGCTAAGCGACAACTACATTTTGGTTGACAAACTGCATGAACCTACCTCAATGAGCCACTTTATTGTAACTTCAATTCAACATTGCACTCCTGTGGTTAGCTATGGATGCCTTAATAGACACCAATATTGCCCCATTTCCACGATAGACTTATTTGAGTTAAGGGAGGTGGGCCTAGTGTGCTGTGGAAGCCCCTAGAGGAGTCAGACAACCCAATCTGATAACCCCTGAGGGGTTTAGATTTAGCTCAAGAAACCCAATCTTGCACAGGGTCCAATTAACTCCTAGTAAGTTCTATTGTGGGAACACCACCGCCAAGTCCATTGCTCTATTTTGCCTATCTATTATTCCAAGAAAAGGAATTGATTAGAAGGAGCATTTCAAAAAAAACGAAACTTCCCAACACAGGCCTCACTGACAGCAGAGAACCCCTTCCCAAACAGTGACTGATGGCTGTGTCTATACGGCAACTTCTGTTGCTAACCTGCAGGGGTGTTATGTATATTGGGCAAGAAGCATTTCCAACAACTGCTTCCCGCTTCTGTTCTTTTCCTCCTCCTCCTTGTTTGCAAGGGGACCATAGCACTTTTCTGAAATGTACATCTCCATGCCTCTTTAAAGGAAATGCTCTCCTGGAGCCTCATCCCCCACCCCACCCCCGCATCTAAGAGCACAGAAAACCAAC